>VZRZ01003594.1:1357718-1389750 GCA_013398175.1 Climacteris rufus
GGCCTCAGGGCGCTGGCCGGGCTCTGCCACCGCGGGGGAGCTGCTGCCAGCCCAGCGCCGACGGGGCGGGGAGGAGAGGCGCTGGGGGCGCGGCGGAGGACAGGTGTGCCCTACGGCGCCTTCCAGGGAGCCGGCATGGCTCCCCTGCGGGCAGGGGCGGCCGCGCCCGCCGAGGGGGCTCCGCCTTGCACGGGGCCCGGAGGCGGCTGTGGCGCGGCAGCGGGGAGGTGTCTCCGTCCCTGCCTCCCGCTTGCCCTCCCGCCGCGGTGCTCAGTCAGGCCAGAAGGGGACAGGGCACGGCTGAAGGCCGGGAAGGTTCAGGGGAGCCGGCCGGGAGCGGATCTGCCGGCACTTAATGATTAACTCCCGCCGGAGGTGGCCCCGGCTGGTGCCCGGGAGCAGCTCCCGGTCCGCCGCGGCGAAGGCCAGGGACGGCCGCGGGGCTCCTCATCCTCCCCTCCGGGGGAGGGCGAGCGGTGACTGACGGGCGCTGTGCTCTGCGCAGCAGCCTCCTGGCAGCCGCAGGGCCAAGACGGGAGCCGGCCGTGGGACCTTTCTGAGCACTGCCTGTCACTGTCCGTATTTCCTGAATTCCCAGTGTAATTTTGTGGATGGTGGAACAAATCATACTCATTTTGTACATTCATGTGGCAGACGTGTCTTTGCTTTGCTCCATTTCAGCATGCTGACTGAGAGGTGCCAGGAAAGAATCACAGAAGGATGGTCCCTGCTTTTTCCAGGTAACAAAATTATCAGTAGGATGGAAATTTAGCCTGATCACTGTGGCATCCACTGTTTCAATAAGTTATCATTAAAGCAAAATCTTGAGTGTTGTGCTCCCCCAGACAGGACTGGAAAATCGTAGTACAGCTTGTAGTAGCAAGCAGTCGTGAAATGTAGTATTGGATGAATTGAGAGGCATTCTTCTAGCCATCAAGTAGTACTGGGCTGTCACAGACACAAAGATTGTGATGAGCTGTTCTTCCTTCTAGTCTCTTCCAGTCTTCTGTTGCACCTCAAGTCAGTGATCCCACCAGCAATACATAGCAGCAGAATATGACCACTTCCACCCTTGCATTATCAGCCCAGCTACCACCTTGCCATCTATCACATCCATCTTTAACAAAATCACAGGTGTGCCCATATCTGCCAAAAGGCCCAAGACTCATTGTAAATAAAAATTATGGACTTCAGAAATGAGGCAGACCTGTGAGTGTTCCAGAGTCAAAAAATGGCATTTAGCCTGAACTTTCTGTTGTTCTGCTTACACCTCTTCCCTCCACTGTGTAAAATATATTTCTTCCCTTACTGGTTACTCTATTCAAACCTTTCTTCACTGTTCCCAGTGCACCAGTTCTTATTGTAACTGTCTGGGACAGTTCCGCTTCTGGTTCCAATGGCTTTGCTTTGAAGTTATGGTAAAATTCCATTTGACCCTCTGACTTTTGGCTGGCCTGAGTACTTCACACTTTGATCCACAATGATCAGTATTTCCACGGTATAATAAAGCCTCTCACCTGCTAATTGTTGTGTTGAATCTTTTGTGGGCAAAATGTAGTATGATGTCTTTTTGGTATTATGGAGCTAAATTTAGCTATTTGTTGCATAAGGGCAGGATTCTCCTTTGCTATGATGCCAGAATATTCTCAGTGACACTATTGAATTCTAGTCATCATCAACACAGGGATTAATTGGCCCAGGGACCAGCTAGTTCCCACCCTGGAGCAACAACCATTTTCAATGAAGCAAAGGAGGGACACCAATCCTACCCCATATTTAAGCTCCCTGCTGCTGGTGTCAGTATTTTACCCAAATGTATGGTTTCAGTCTTTGGGAGACAGAAAGGATGGGGCAGGTATAGAACTGGGATAGCTGGAGCCATAAGTACCATGGACACTACAGCATTGTTAGCGCCCAGAATTTTTTTTTTTTTTTTGTTATCATTCTGTGATGTGTCCATTGAGAATTGTGGTCTTAACCGTATTGCTTATTATTGAATAAAATGTAATTGTGATGTAGAACTGTTAAAACATATATCCACATAAAATTTGTTTCTTTAGGATTTTCCTATTCAAAAATTGCATGCGCATACACACACACAGATTAGAGATAGAGATAGAGATAGAGATAGAGATAGAGATACAGATACAGATACAGATACAGATACAGATACAGATACAGATACAGATGTAAAGACAGAGAGATGCCCAGAGATGGGTGGAGCAGAGCTCTTAGCAACATCAAGTAGCTGAGGATGCCCCTGTACACTGCAGGTGGATTGGACGACACGAGCTTCAAAGGTCCTTTCCAACCCAAACTAGTCTATGGTCTTTGAAGCATGAGGTAACGTTTGCCTAACTTTGTCTCAGAGTTAGTTTTCTGAGTCTGATCTCTTCATCTCTGTCTCCTTTTATGGTCAGTGGAAGAGAAAAGGTGTCTCCCAGGGATAAATCATACCAGGCACATTACCCAGTGAAACAGATCATCTTCTCACAAATCTGTTTTCCTTCCTGGTCTGTACTGAGAAACTAGAAAGCCTTGCTTAGTGTAGGTTGAATTTTGTAATGGTGTACTCCCACTAAAATTCAGCAAATTCTGTTATACAGCCTGAAGTAATTGAGTAGATACTAGTGCTCTGTAACACAATCAAATTTTTTTTTTCTATAATTCACATGTGAAATATCTTTTATCAGCATTCAGGTATTGCACCATTTCATCTTGCTGCAGTGTTCCTTTTTCTAGTTGACAACAGAGCGCATTAAAACAAAATGTTTTTCAGCTTTACTCTTATCAGTGTGTCTTGCCATTAACAACAATCTACTTGAGGGGTTCTCTGTTCTGAACTGCAAAATGTTTGGAAGATAAATGAAGCAATTGAAATACAATTTGTTATCGATCTGTTCCTGTGCAATTCTGCATGATATTTACTTATGATATTTACAGTTGGAAACTGTTTCACCTCATATCCTCCCCAGACAAATGAACTACACAGAAGCTCTGATATGGTGTTGTTCTCAGGACTGTTTGATAGATTGTAACACCTATTTCTTTCCAAATATACTGATAGTATGATAACAGTACAGTATGGTACATACCAGTGTTCTACAGTGATATAATAAAGTAATTTTTCATTATTGTCAGTGTTTGTCATTGTCTCTGCTTTGACATAGCATGAATGTCTTTAGCTGAAATGTCTGAAAGTCCATATCTGCTTTTTTGTGACTTATTTCAAGAAACGGTTTTAACCACCACCAGTTCAAACAAGACAGTTTTCCCATTTATTTTGATCCTTTCCACGTCTCAGTGTTTACTTTTCGAGAGAATTTTGGTCTTGAAAGTGAAAAAAAATTACATAAATCAGTGCACTAAGCTAAAAGCTCCTCCATTTGATGCTGTCATTGTGAATGCCTTTTGAAAGGATACATCCAGGACTACATTTTTTTATCACACAAGTTTCTTTAGATAAGTATCTATCTATGAATTAAAGGGTGAAAGTGCTGAAACATTCTCCATAATCTTAGGTTTATTGTTTCCAATAGCTATTGAATAATTCCTTTTGGTAAAGTGGTTTCAGATCATCACTTACTAATAAGAAAATTCTTTGCCTTTGCACGCTTGTTTCTGAGCTCTTCTTAAGGTGCTAAGACATCAGCAACTTTTTCTAAATAATTTTTCTAAAGAATATACTTATTTCTGGTGTCTTGAGTCACTGGTTCTGTGAATGCAACCAAATGACTCCTTAGAGAAAGCAAAGGGAAAGAAAGATGAGGGCCCTCAAATTTTGGTGCTTTTCCAGTGCTAAAATCCACATCTCTTTTCTACCACAGAGAAGGATACTTGTATCATCCCTGCTGCCACTTAGTGCTGTGGTGGCTTCTCTGATGCTTTTACAAGGAGGTGGAGAGCGATGTAAAAGTGAAGGGAGGGCATCAGGCAAGAAAAGTGGCACCCTTAATGTGGGGCTGAGGACTTCTGCTCTCAGTGGGGAAGAGAGGAGCATCCTTCATTGCCCAGCTAGTCCTGCTCAGCAGCCATAGCAGGGGAGTGCAACCTGCACTGGTGCCTTTTGACCTCAGCAAGTTCTGTGAGACCCACTGCCAGTCCTGATCCTGTAAAACCACCCAAATATGGTTGAACTTTATTTGTGCAGCCAACAGAGTGGAAAGTTAATATTCAAAACTATGGCACTACAGTCAGGATGGCCTACACAGGAGGACAACCATTCAGCTCCGTGGGGTACATGTGTGCGCGGCTGCACAAAAATACCACAAGAAAACAAATGGATTACCCAAAGGATGCTATTGCCCTCATGCCTGACTACTCCCACCTTCTTTTTATAAATTCCTATTCACCCTTATTAGCAATTTCATAGCCTGCATTATGTCACCCTCAACTTTCTGAGTTTGTTTTCATAGTGCTGAAAATTTTTTCCCAACTTGATATAGAAAAGGTCCACAAACCTTGGTCTGCCAATAATTTTACAAGCAGTGTCAAATCTGTGTGAGCAGAGTCTTGTCTGACAATTTGATTCAGCATAGAAACTTATGGTTTCCTTTGTAAGGAACAAATGCTGGCATCCAGTAGATGGTGATGTTTAATAATGTATTTCCTGCTCTGTCTCCAGCTGACAAAGCTAGACATGTCTGTCTGTCTCTTTTCATTAGCATATTTACTCACTGCCTGTTTCTATCATCTTGAAATGCAAATCCATTCTGTTTTGTATAGAAGTGGACTTTTCTGTTTTTCCTCCCAAATGACAAACTTCAAAATAAATAAGCCATATATTGCACCAACTCCTTCACAGATCACATGTCTTTATCCTCTACAAACACAGGGAGACTCTACACTCTGCAGGTAGTCGAGGTAAACTGTATAGTCTGACCTTACATAGCTACATGTAAGTAAAAAACTTCTATGCTTACCTCTCTCTTGAGCTGATGTTAAACAGTTATCTTGGGTTACTTATCTTGATTTTGAAATGCCATTTTTTCGGTATGTATTCTTTTTTCTTTTGCCAAATTGGGAGAAAGTGTTTGTACTCATACAAGTGCATGCTCCTACAAGCTTACAGACTGAACAGCCACTTCACCATTCATGTATTTGCATTGCGCTTTGGTGGGCAGCATCCAGGAAAAGAATAGTAAGGAGGCAGCCAAGTTTTTCACTGGGCAGCTATACAAACATCTCGTGTTCCTCTATGAATGATCCAAGAATAGAGCTGAGCTTAGACGATATGTTCACCCTTGAAGAAGTGATTTTGAGAGTTTCTGCCGATACTCCAAGCAGTTCTATTAGCAGCACTTCTTGTATAACTAGCCTATCTGCAAACAACTTCTAAACAGGTGTTAACAGAAGCAAACCACTGAAGTCAAGGGACTATTCTCTCTATGCAAAGCTGAGTCCTAAAGGTTCTACCACCAGCTGGGTATGACTCGCTAAACTGCTGCATTCACTGACAGCTCACCACTGCTGAAAACAAGTTTTTTCCCCTTCTGTGACTCTCTGTCCACCCTATTCCTGGCCACGTACTCCTTCTGCTAACATTGTGCTGGCTCCAGCACTTGTAGACACTTCTGTGTCAGTTTAATTCACTGAAATAACAGAAAACAAGGCCAAGAGAAGACAATGAAAGAGCTTTCTGGTATTTCAGAGAGTTAAACCAGACCGGAAATATGATCAGAGCCAGAATATGGGTGGGATGGTACAGCTGGGACTGAGTGAAAGGGAAGGAGGATGGGGTAGGATAAAGGAGGGAGAGGGTATGTAAGAAGGGGAGCAAAACTTCCTGACTTTTGCAGCCATAAAATCTGCTGAACTGCCTATGGAACCACAGACCTATTAATGGGTGATATGCAAAAGGTGCTTTTTAGATTTATGCAGCCACATTTGAACAAATAATCCCACACTGTTACTGTAGAACTTTAGAATTCTGTCATGTAGAACTAACCTCTTCCTTTCCTTTCCTTTCCTTTCCTTTCCTTTCCTTTCCTTTCCTTTCCTTTCCTTTCCTCAGGCTTGACTTTCTATTTCTTAAGGAATATTACCACTGTCCTTCCAGCTGGGAATGAACAGAAGCATGCCACACTAAGAATCAACTAAACGCTCTGTATGAATCTGGTGTTCTGTTGCTCTAAATAATTCTGGTTTTTACTCCAGAATGATTTTTTCTTGAGATTGATTAGCCACACTCTACTCAGGGAAAGACTGTTCCATCACTTGGAAGTTGCTCAGGCCCTCAATTAACCTGGAAACAAGACCACTGCTTGCCTGTTTGCATATTCTTATTTGTAGCATATGCTCTGTATTGAGATGCAGAAGTGAGGCTTTAAATGATAAGGAGGTGAGGTTGCTTCCTGGATGGCGAGACATTCATGCGAGACATCCTGGTCTTTGAGTTATAATAATTCCAGCAAGTGTTTTCTAAGGTCAGGAACCAAGTGTTTGCTGTCACTGTTCCCTGTTTGCCACTGATGAAATGGTGCTTCTCAGTAATGAAGATATTATAGTCAATTATTTTAAAACTTTGGGACAGGAGAAAAAAATTTCACTTTCCGCCCTTCAATACTTTAAAAAGCATGTAAAATATACATTATACTTAATCACAATGTCAGAGCAATTCAATGCCTGATCCAGAGGCAATAGGCTCTGGGCTCAATGGGCTCTTGATTAGGTCGTTATTTGCTAAGCAAACACTAGATAAAAGTTCACTTTGCAGCATGTGCACAGTCACAGAAGTATTGTGCTCTAAGTAAAATCACAAGTTCTTGCTGGTAACAGATTCTGGAATTTGATCTGAAGGAAAATTAATTCAAATATCTGCACCAAAGAAGTTATGTTGCTTAGTGTCAAAGATCCATCTTCAACCACAAAGTGATCACACTGTTTTCTGTGCTTCTGAGCATAAATACTGGTAAAAGATCTGATCCTTGGGACAGCTGGGTTAGTGGACAGAAACCCAGGCATGCCCCAGGGGGGCACAGTGTGAAACCTTGCACGACGAAGTGATCTGTGTTGATATGAGTTCCTTGGTTAAGGGATACAAGATGTGCTCAGTAGCAGTCAGGTTCCTGGTGGCCAGGGTGTTCCCAAACCACTGACATTAAATAAGCCACTTTGCCTGTATCCTACTTTGTTTAACACACCAAGCCAAAGGAGGCTGAGTATCTCCTCAGCTCCAGCCAGCCTGAGCTAGTCCTTTCCTTCACCCAGAACACCTTCAACACCACCTGTTCCACCTGCTACATGTTTTGAAAACATCAGAAAGGTCTTTGCTGTGTCTCTTATCAACAGATTGATTCTGTGATTAAGTGAACAGAACGTTTGTGCAGGATTTAGCAACACATCCCACTGCAATCTGAACTAATGTGCTTGAGGTAAGGGCATCCTGAAGTGATGGCTGAGTTGCTGTGATGGTACTCAGTAAAGGGTGCTCTAAGAGAGAGGTTTTATTCCACGCTTTTTGCATGTCAGATTTGCCCTTCACAGGTTTTATTCCCCTTGTTTGGACTATTTTCACAGAATTACAGAATCATTAATGTTGGAAAAGACTTCTAAGATCATCAAGTCCAACTTATACCACCCTGGCCACTAAACCATATCATATTATTTCAACTATCAGGGGAATTCCACAAAGAAACTTTGTACATCTCATAATACATTCTTTTTTGGGGTGAAGAATGATAACAGATAGTAACAGAGATCAGCCTTTGGTCTTTATCAAGCTACATTTTTAATTTTTCATATATTTGCATATAAACTTACAGAAAATACACATGGATCTATCTGCTCATTTATCTAAATTCCAATCAAATACTACTGCTACACTTCATTAAAAACAAGGCACTTGGAAATGCACTGTTTACAAATCGGAAATAACATAAATAAACCAGACTGAATAAGGGTTAGACCTTTAGGGAAAGACACCACTCTCATGGGAATGAAATTCCTGATGAGAAACTCCGGAGATCATGGGTTTTATAAAAACATTTGTGTTGTATTTTGGGATTAAAAAATTCTGACCCTAAAATTCCCTTTCCATTTCTTTTCTTTCACGTTTCCATTAATACTTGTTTCCTAGTATTGTAATGCATATGCTACGTTGTCACGTATGGAAACTTCTGTCTTCAAAGGCCTTGGTAATTAGCAGATTACATTGTGTTTTGAACTGGAAGGCATGGTGAGGCATTTCTAAACATGATAGTCTCACACTTAATTGGGAGATCTGTCATGTTTCAGTCCTGGGTGGTACAGATGAGTCCAGTGTAACCTAAATATCTCTGCAGAATTAGGCTGTAAATTACTTTGCTGTAATTCAGAAAATAATTTCATTTTATGTTTCCTAATTTCTCATTATGAGATAGGACTAAACATGGCACCTGTGCAGAGACCTTTTTTACTGGCTCTCTTCTTGTAATCATGATATTATGAATCACCTTTCATTAACCTACAGATGTATTCACAGAGTCTAATGGGAACTATGCTACCTACCATCATCATCAACATCATCATCATCATCATTATTATCACCATCAGGATTTTATTGTGCATGGTGGATGATTAGTGATGCTTGCATGTGGAAATAATGACCTTATCTTTTAAAACCAAAGTATTGTCTCAAGAACAATAAGAAAACATTTGCAGCCTTTCAGTACATAAAGGTGGCTTACAAGAAAGATGGAGAAAGACTTTTAACAAAGTCCTGTAGTGACAGGACAAGAGACAATGGTTTTAAATTGAGAGAAGGTAGACTTATATTGTTTATAAGGACAACATTCTTTACTGTGAGGGTGGTGAGACACTGGAACACGTTGCCCAGAGCAGCTGTAGATGCCCCATCCCTGAAAGTGTTCAAGGCCAGGTTGGATGGGGCTCTGAGCAACCTGGTCTAGTGGAAGGTGTCCCTGACCATGGCAGGGGGCTTGAAACTAGGTGATCTGTAATGGTCATTTTCAACTCAAACCATTCTATATGTCTAAGAGTCTGCTGCCCACATTCAATTTCTTAGACAAATGAATGCCAAAGAATTCTGTATTCACATAAGAACATTTATTCTACAGATTTAGAGGCAGCAGTATCTGCATTTCAATGTATTTGAGGTAGAGGAAGGATTTTAACAAGTTTGGATATTGGGTGCCACACAAATATGATTATTCTGATCACTAGGAATGACATTAAAACAGAGCTTCCCCAGTGGGTGATGGAAATTTAGATAAAGAAATTGATAACTGAAAAGAAGGAAACCATTCTGGTTTAAAACCAAACAAAACAAAAAGCCAAACCAAAACAACATATGAAAAAACACTATATGTATTGGTCTCAAACTCCTGAATTTCTTTTTTCTTGCTGCCCATCTGGATTATTTATAAATTATATAAAAAAGCTTTTGCTGTTTAAAGAAGGGGAATCTTTAGAACAATCTGTAGTAAAAGGTTTTATACTTACCCGTTAGACTTTAGAGTGGCTCCATTTAACAGAAAAGACTAGCAAATATATTTTTTTATGTTTTTCAAATAAAACTTCCTTGATTTTCTATGAAATCATGATATTTTGTTTGGCAGTGTGCCCATAACCATTTCATCAACATAGGTCATGATGGAACTGCCTGAATATTGCAGAAAATTGAATGCCTGAAAACCTATTGGAGAAAATATCTAAAAATCCCTGGAGACATGAGAAGGAAACAGCTGAAAAATTCAAATGGCTAATGTATTTTTCTCTCTGACCTTGATTGATTCTAGTAAACTTTTTCTCTCTTTTGGATAGCTGCTGATATAAATTGTTTCTTCTTCCAAATAATGAAGGTAATGATAATTGTTCTACTGCCTTCAGCTTTAAAGGCTGTGTGATTGCAAAGGGATTTAATACCAAACTTAAGATCAATTGTGGTTTTATGTACTGTTAGCTATTTTATGTTGTATTTCTAAGATATGTATATAAGCAGAAGGCTTGTGGAAGTAACTGCAGATTAATAGGTTTATCCACCCTAGAGGTATGTCTTCAAAGACAATTTCTTGTCAGTGAACAGAAATGGCTCATAGCAAAATCTTCTTTCCTATTTTCTTGTTAGTAAAAGTCAGTAATGCAGTATTTTTATATATGTAAGCTTTCCTTAGCCAACAGTACATAATATTCTGTAGGAAGTGTGTAGACTGTTATGTTACTCTACAAGATTACAAAAGTGAACTTTTTAGCAGTAAATATTTCCAGTGTTTTTAATGTGTGAAACTTTTTTCCTCAGTCTTTCAATCTGAAGGTTGAAGTCAGACTCCAGAGTGACTCGTGGATTTGCTGTTTTGGATTCTTTTCCTTATCTGAAAGGAATTTTTATGAGTGTCACCTGTTCTGCCTGTACTCTCTTTGTAGATGTATGTTTACTTTTATAACACAATCAGTTAAATCTTGTAAGGTGAACTAAATCTTTTAAGATCTCAAAAGAAAACCAAAGTAAATGAAAAAGTGCAGAATAAAGGTGACAATGACAACCTTGAATCAACAAGCATCAAACCTGAACTGGGTTAACTAAGGCATAAAACCTTCAGGAATCTCGTTCCTTGTCTGCTGAGCTCCTCACAATCTGGATAAGGAGCTCCTAACAGTTTATTTCCTGTACAGACATAAGGAGATTTAGGTTCTCAGAAACAGAGTTCCCTACAACCTGCTGGCTGAGCTCAGGACTGCTGATGGTAGTTTGTCCAGAGAGAAGCCTCAAATTCCACTTAGGTCTTCTACAGTTTGGCATCTATGGACACCTACACCTCTCAGACACTACTGGGTGTGCCATAATCACAGAATTAAACAATAGTTGAGGTTGGAAGGGACATCTGGAAATCCTTTAGTCCAATCCCAAGGTATCTTTGTGTTAAATAACTCAGTGTTTATGGCAAAGGTAAACAGCTTTGTACTTGCTCAGATATGTGGTTCCAAGACAGTGACAAGAGGAGGATGCATATGAAATCATGGCAAGTGAGGACCAGCTCTTTTCCTGGTGTGCCATTCTAGATCCTGTCAACCAGCACATTTGGGAGACAGGGGTTCAATTTCCTTCTCTGTCTGAAGAGTCTTAAATTCATGTTTTCCAAAAGTGTCCTTGATAAAGTATGCTGAGGGAGGAAAGTTGAGCAATGTAACTGGGTGAGTATTTTCATGATATATTTCAGTGATTAAGGCATTCCTTTAAAAGTAGGGTCCATCTGACTTTCAGTCTGTGCTTCCAAAATGTTTCTTTTCACTTATCTTGTTCAGATTACAGTTTAATATTATCAGTTCTGTTTTATCTCCACAACAGCTGAAGAAAAGTGCTCATAATTTTAAAAAGAATTTGTGTGGAACAAGCACTTTAAGAGGTAAAAAAATCTCCAAGTGCTATTTGCAGAAGTGATTTAATGAGAATAAGCACAAGGTCACCAAGATGGCTATCTTGATTTAGGTGGTTATCTGTCCCTTTAACAACCTGTATTCAAAACTAACACCCTCAGAACCTCCACAATCAATCCTTTTGGAGATGTCTAAAAACTGTGTTTTTAAATACTTAAGAACCTAATTTTATTTTGAATGTGTTCCTTATTAATAATGCTAAGAGGCTTGGCACCAGCTTTGTACCTGCTTGCCATTAACATTTTTGTGTGAGATGATCTCCAGCCTGACTTTCTTGCCAATGGTATTTCCAAAGCATACCAAATATACTATGCAATATAACCCCAGGAATTTCTGAATATACTGAGTCTCTTAGGAGGGTTTTAAATGCTCAGACTAGAAGGGTTTTCTCCAATAAATTGTCAATGATATTCCAATGAGTAGGAGGCACTTGGAGGAGAAAGATTTGAACCCTCTCCTTTATATAGTGCAGATCTCACTACAGGATTGTGAGCAGTCATTGGCAGAAGGATGACTGGCCTCCAGCCTCTCAGGAGAAAGCCCAAATACCTAAGCTTTGGCAGTTTTCTTTCCCTCTGTGTGACCCCTTCGTTAGAGGCTGGGGCCAAATATTTGCATTGTCAACAGATTAATGACATTTTTGCTCTCTTGTTTTTCAATTAAGAGAGAAAGAGATGAAACAAAGACAAAAAATAAAACCCGGTGAAAAATTCTGAAAATGTCATATCAATAAGCTGGGTCATGCCTACCATGCTGGCTTTTATGAAAAATTGTCCCACATCCAACTAATGCATCTGACTATCTCAGCTGGATGGGATAGGAGCAGCCCTGCTGGATTATTTTAAAAACCCCAAACAGTTAATGTACAGGTAAATTCAATTCTGGAATGGCTAGAAATATTTTTGATCAACATCAGAAAATTCAAATCCCCTTGATTTTTCATGTCAAAATTGTATTTGTCTTGAAAGTTAATCTAATATATTAAAAAAATCAGAGAAAGATGCTAATAGAAACAAAAATCTCAGATCTGAACTAAAAAATGTAGAAATTAGTTGTATTTCCACTTTCACAACTCTGTTTTAATTTCTTACATCTCTGTTCTAGCATAAACGGCAGAGGTGTACTGAATATGCACAGCATGGACAGTTGACTAAACCACTTTCTGTAAAAGTTGCTGTGAGGCTGTCCAGGATTGCCCTGACAGTCCAGGCAGGAGGTGGAGGCACTGCCATAGCCCTTCTCCATGCACACAATCCAGCATCTCTGCTTTCCACCAGAAGTACTGCAACAAGGTCATTTGCATGAGGGGAAATACAACTTTCAGGGAACATCAGAAGGCACATTGTGACCTGATAAAGGAAAACAGGATTCGACCTTCCCATCATGCAGCTCAGCTGACACCCTCTAGAGGACAAACTCAATGAACTTGAAAATTGAGTTAGTTTGTTTCTCAGGAATTAATATGACTGTTGGCTTCCATCCAAATTCCATTTCTCTGTTGATGTATTTTTAATTTGTATGTTTGTTTGTTTTTTATAACAGACCACAAATCAAAATAATGGATATTTGTCTTCCCATTCTTTAATTTTCATATTTAGTATTAAGCTATATAGAGTCCCAATAAATAGAAAAATTTGTAAAACGTCCTCGTAATTAAATAATGAAATACCTGCTTGCTTTATTTTTTTCCCCCATTATTTAAACTTCCTTAAAAGAAGCTTAGTAAATCAAAATCACTGGGTTAAACACAATGGTTCTATTGATCTAGAAAGGTGACAATCCTAACCAATATTACATCTTCTTAATGCAAATTATGGGTTTTTATTTGGATGTTGCTGCGTTCTCCAAACAGTGCAGTTGCCATTGTGTCAGGGTAAGTCCTGTCTGACTGAGGGGGATGTTTGCAAACAGTTCCAGTCAATTCTGCAGTACTAGATTAGGCTGAGGCATCTCAGTAAGACTCCTAAGTACTTTTTATCACTAGTAGTCATTATGAGATATAGGTCTTGACAACAAACAAAAACAATAAACCCTCTTTCTTTTGAAAATACACTGTGACATACATTCTGTGTAGGTGGCTCTAAAGCACACCTCCTTTTATGGTGTTTTTATAAAAAACATGAAATTATGTGCCAATTATATGTGATGTTTATTTTGCCAACTTCCACTTTCCAAAGTGACCAAGGAAGGATTTTTTATTTGTAGGTAAAACCATCTTCTAAAGAAAATAATAGGTTTTTAGAGACTGGACAGAGTAACGTTCCTTTTCTGCTTCCAATTATAAATCATGAGAAATTTGAAGTTTTAAATGATCGGTGATGTATTTCTATTGAGTCCTTATTGCAATACTTAGTGTTAAGTCCTTAAAAGTTTTATTTAATACTAATATTTCTTGTGATTTGCTTAAGGAAATGGCTAGTTCCAGTCTTATGCTTTAGTTACAACTAGCTATACACAAGTTTTATGCACAAAGTTATACGCACGGTAAAGGAAACACTAGAGTATGTGGAACCAGGCTTTAGAGTGCATTTCATGGCTGGTGAAGAATGAATACATAAATATTCTCAAGTGAATGTCTCATAACTCGGGACCAGTGTCTGTCTACAGTTAATGCTGTTACAAGAGGAAAACCTTTGGAATAGCTGGAATTTTTGCTAGTCAATGCAAAAGCAGAATAAACTGGTATCAACATCTGCCCTCAAACACATGTGGTCAGATTGTTAAAGAAAACACAGGCAGCTGCTTACTATATGCACTGACCCAGCAGTGAGAATGCCACATGGAAAGAAAGAAGGCAGATGAAAGAAACACAAACTGTTATAATAAAGAGGCCAAATGCTAACTTATCTAGGGATTAACATTTCCACTTGCAAGTAGTATATCTGTTGCATTTGCATTTACAAGAGGTATCTTGTTTGTAAATGGATACTCTAACTACAAAGAAAATAGTGAGAAAACCAGCAAAATATAATAATTTGAATAATTTATACCATATGCATGCTTATCAGAAAGAATACATAACAGACATCCCGTTTCTTCTTTTGCTTGCCAGTAAATAATCTTTGGTTCAAATTATCTATATAAAACCTAGCTTTTATACAATCACAGTAAATAAATGCTACGACTGGACCCATTCTTTTGGGAGTGTTTTGGCATACTACCAAAAGAAGCAAAATCTGAAGAAGCCATTATAAGAAAACAGAGAAATAAACCAATGTCAGGAACAGAGAGGGGATTACTGTCAGATCTGTGTCCTTCACATGAATTGGTATTGTTTATTAGCGTAAGTCATGTTTCTGTCCTGAGTTGGTTCACTGTGATGTTTAAGGTTGGAGTTCGTGAAAGCTGAGAGTCCAGCTTCTGCTTCTCTTTTCCCGCAGTTCCCTTCTGGCACAGCATCTGATTCCTGTGAATCTGAGGGGAATGGGGGTGGTGAGAACAGCTACTTCCCGTTTCTCCCACAGCACAGGAGCTGCTGTTCATGTGCTGGTGTCCTCGGTCAGAGGGGGAAGAAAGCAAAAACTAAGACTAATGTTATTATTTCTCACTGCTCTGTGTTTATCACATTAATCAGCTGCAGACTTGGCCTGGCTTGCAAATATGGAACCTGATCCAAAGCCCGGTGAAGTCCCCAGGACAAGTGCCTCAGAACCATGGATATTAACTTATCAAAAATAATTTTTATACGAGGATTTTAAAACATACAGAAAAGGGTTGAGAGAAAAGCAGTCTTTTGGTAGTTTGGGGTTGGGTTTTTTGAACCAGTCTGATCTAAAGCACACTGTTACAGCAGGGTCTTTAGTTTTAGTATTCTTAGGAATAGAATTCTTTAGACTCTTAAAATATTGTCACAGCAGTATCACTACTACCATATTATATGATTG
This sequence comes from Climacteris rufus, assembly GCA_013398175.1. Taxonomy (NCBI): domain Eukaryota; kingdom Metazoa; phylum Chordata; class Aves; order Passeriformes; family Climacteridae; genus Climacteris; species Climacteris rufus. The sequence continues at coordinate 1,372,976 of VZRZ01003594.1, forward strand.
CTTCTTTGCACCCTGCACCCAGTTGGAAGGTATTCAAAACAAGCCCAAATTTATACCAAAATATTTGCCACATGTTTCAGATAAGGTATCATAAACTTTGAACACAACATAACAGATTTAACGTACAGCATTTCTTTTTAAACTCATCTATGTTTCTCCCTCCCTCTCCACTCTCACACCCCTGCACCCTCACATTTATGGGACAGCATTGCTTTAGTACCTTCAATAAAATAGCTGCAGTCAGCGAGGCAAACACAAGCACCTTATGAGGTGTGACTAACTTTTGAGTGCAGCCTTTGTCCTTTGCTGCTCTTTACAGATGACACAGGAGCCTGGTTGTCCCTGCAGCTGACTTGGTTGATTCAAAGCTGGGAGTGAGCAAGGGAAACAGAAACATGGCATTTGTTATCTTTTTGATCCCCTGCTTTGTGATCGGCACAGACATTGCTTCCTCTTGCCAGAACGCTGACGACTTTGTGGGAGCCAGTTCTCCAGGGGACATTGTTATTGGAGGTTTGTTTGCAGTTCACAGCGAAATGCTGCATCCAGAAGAAGATCCTATCAAGCCAGTAATTCAGAATTGTGCTGGGTAAGTAATACTGGAAATTACATATATAGCAACAAAGAGATCATTGACATGGGGCATGTTCCTCTTATATTAAGGTTAACAAGTTCTGGTCCTCTTGCTTTGTTTAGTCTTTAGAATTATCTTGGACGTCACATAAATTTCATGCAAATTGATACAGGATGACAAAGTATGGCAAAGTTACAATACAAAATACCATGGCTGCCTGAGGAAGGGAATGAGCATTTGATCCTATTTCAGTCTTCCTAGACAATCAAACAACCTTGGAGGTTTGTGCTATCATTTGATTTCCATGGCAATGCTAATTTGCTATGGCTCTGAAGGGCTCTGCTGTATAGCTGTTCATTATCTGTTATGTAGCCAAACCTACACGATGTGAACACAGGCAGACTATTCCATTTTGCCTAAGCCCATTGTAAAGTCTGCCTCCCCTCTCTCAGGCAGCTCACTTATAATCTATGATAGTACCTTGCTGGTGACATTGTAGTTATTTTCGTAATTACTGTCATTATTACATTTTGAATTATAAAAGTTTATGTTACAGGATAGACTACATATAAACACCTTATCAGGCATGAATTCTGTGCATCACAATATTTATATTATTGGCTCCAAATCCTACTCTGCTTGAAACACTGATTTTTCTGGAAAGCATGAAAAGGAAATCTGGTCAAGGACTTAAGTATATTATAAATCTCTCCTAACCTTAGGAATTCCAAATATGCACATTCTTAAAGTTTAGATACATGTGAAAATCCACAAATTTTATTTTAATTTTGCATACAACTTAATCCCACATCTGAAACTAATAATCAGCTAGGCATGAAGGTATCCATCTGGATTTATATCAAAATGTTGATGAAGTTGATAATTTTGTCAGTCTTCCCTTACTTTTCTATGGAGATAAAAATCCTCTCAGGTCCATCTGAAATTTAATTTAGTTCACAAGACTTGTAATCTTTAGAGAAGCTTGCCTGAGAAGAGGACTGGTTATATGCAGACATTTTGTGCTAGCACAGTTCTGATTAAACCTCTGTTATAAAGTACACTGGAGGTGAGGGGAAATAGCTGTACTAACTTCATCAGGTCTAAGGATTATTTTAGAAACACCAATACTATTTTAGAAACACCAATGCGACCACTAGAGACCTCAACCTCTAAAATATTTTCTTCTATTCTGAAATATTTAGTACTTCTTTTTCTTTGCTTTATGCTTTTGGTGAAAGTAAACACATTTTTTAAAAATCTTACTGGGCAGATGTAGTAAACTGGAATATCTTCACTGACTTTGGCAGATGCTTCCTGAACATACCACTTGTAATTTCACATGTGGCATGACCTTTTTTTCCATAAAAACATTTTTATTCGGGTAAATTTCAAGATTTGTGTTTATTTTACTTAATCTCTCATTAGATGAGACAAAAATATATGGTTTCCAGTCTTTTGTACACTAAAACTCAAGCAAATCACACAAAAATAACTACCCGTCATTTATTTTCAGTAGTTGTCAAATTCTAAAGTATAAGTTCGAAAAATATTTTGCTTCCAGAAATGTTTTGCTGAACAATACCTCCTGTGTTCTCTGACAGCTTTGAAATTCAAGTTTTTCTTCAAACACTTGCAATGATACACGCTATTGAAACGATCAACAATTCAACGCTGTTACCTGGAGTTACTCTGGGCTATGAAATCTATGACACATGTGCAGAAGTTACAAAAGCCATGGCGTCTGCTCTGAGGTTTCTGTCTAAATTCAATTCCTCTGAGGATGCCGTAGAGTTCAAGTGTAATTACTCAGACTACATCCCAAGAGTTAAGGCAGTCACTGGAGCCAGCTACTCGGAAGTGTCGATGGCAGTTTCAAGGCTGTTGGCTTTGCAATTAATCCCACAGGTAGGTTTGAGGGAATTACTTTGTTTTGGACAGAGGTGCAAATTTACCATGCTTAGAATAAAGGTGTGGTTCTGATCATAGGAATTGCAAACACCACATATTTACTACAGAGCAGGATTTGGCTCAGCCTAAGGACATCTGGAGGGGTGGGCTTCAGCTCCAAGTGGAGGGCTTGATTCACTTGTCCAAACCAAGGCAGGAAGGGATATTTTATGTGCTCGAGGCACCTGCATCCAAGTGCTCTTTCGGGGTGATTCTGGACACTTGTCAGCCTGGCGGTGCCTTTAGTCAGTCCTGGTTACTCCAATGTAGCTCAAGGGCTTCGTTCAGGCAGCAAAACTATCGCCATCATGTCCAGTCTAGCTGGTGGTGAATATGACAATACTCAATCTCAAGCTAAAAAAAGAGACCAAATCAAATCTGGACAGAAATTCTCTCCTGCTCTTGAGCAATTAAATGTTGGAGTCAGTTAAAACTATGAACAGGGAAGTGAGGAAGATTGCTGCAAAACAAAGACTTGCTTCCTTTATTCTTCAAGTAGTTATAGAAGAGGAAAAATACAACAGTTTAGATCCATACTACTCCTTCCCAAAAATTTCTTCTCATTTCTGACCTCTCTAGGACTAGTACAGTCCCACAGTTGTGCTTAGGCCAGTGCTTATGTTCTTACTTTCACCTTTGTAAAAAGGTTGGGGTCAAGGCCAGGACCAACAAAGAAGCAGTAGATCCACCTTCATACCACCCTGTCTTGCACTTTGGTTTTGGCAATAGATATAAATTAACTCTGCAAACTAGCAACACAGCAACAAAATATGTGGGAAAGGCATAAATCTGAACTACAGATAACTTCTAACCACATCTTCTCCTCTGCAATGGTAGGAAGTAATTCTGACCTCCAACGCCACCACAGGAGCTGTAGTAAGCATGAAAACTAAAATGCCACACTTGAACACAGTCAAAAGGCAAGTGACGAATAAAATCTGCATTAGGGCATAGATGCAAAATGGGACCCAGCAGATTTTTTTTATCAGTAACATCTGCAATCTTCTGACACCAGTAAGATTTGGTATTCCCTCCAGACAGGTGAATGGCATTTTGTAAACCGTAGATTTATTTCTTAAGAACTGTGAAGCAATGTAGGGGGGGAAAGCTTCCAACAAATAGAAAAGGATTAAAGCTAGAGAGATTTAAATAGGAATGTGCTATTTATGTTTTTCTCAGTACATTCACAAGAAAAAGATAATACATTTTTGTAGGAAAGAATGGCAGCATTCTGTAGTATTGGTTACTGTTTGTTTTTCTGGGAGATTCTTCTAACAGAATTAATGATCCTTGTGAAAGATAATAATTAAAGCTTGGAGAGAAAATATATATATGGGTGAACCATACTAACACACTCAACGATAGAAAAATACTGCAAAATGTAACAGTGCTAGCAATTTGAATAGTAACTCAAAAAATAGTTAATGCTTCCAATGTTTTAAGAATTGTTTTGAAGAGTATGTTGATGCTATCTGAACAGAGTAAACCAAAATATTTATAACATCATAACCGTTAAACCCATTTTGAAAAGTTTTGTTCTCTCCCTTCACTGAACTATGTGGATAAAGATGGGAAAATAAGATGGAAGTGGTACTGGGCATGAGTCTGCTAAGAGCAGGGAGAGGGAACTTGCCCCATTTGGGGGCAGCTTATTGATGGTCACTCACAGTAGGAGGGAGCCTGGGTCAGGCTGGAAGAAAGAGCAGTCATGGCAGGTTTGGATCTCTTGGTGTCCTTTGGAGGAGACAACCTCCATAACTGAATTGTTCGCTCTTCCTAGGTCAGTCCTGCATCATCAGCTGAAATCCTCAGTGACAAAATCAGGTTTCCTTCTTTCTTCAGGACAATCCCCAGTGATTTTCATCAGACAAGAGCAATGACCCGCTTGATCTGTGAGTCTGGGTGGAACTGGATAGGAGTAATAGCCACTGATGATGACAACGGGCGGTTTGCTCTGGAGAGCTTTGGGGTCCAGGCCATGGCCAACAATGTTTGCATAGCTTTTAAAGAGATGCTGCCAGCCTATCTCTCTGACAGCACCTTTCACACCAAAGTTGATCATGCAATCGAGAAGATTGTCAAGGAAACAAGAGTAAATGTTATTGTTGTCTTTATGAGACAGTTCCACGTGCTCAAACTATTTAAGAAGGCAATTGAAAGGAATGTTAATAAAATCTGGATTGCAAGTGATAACTGGTCAGCTGCAGTCAAAATCAGTACAATTCCCAATATCAGACAGCTGGGAACCATTGTGGGATTTGGATTTAAAAGTGGAGACATCTCCTCATTCCAAGACTTTCTGAGAAACCTCCATGAAAAGCCCACTGAAAACAACAAATTTTTACAGGAATATATTATGCTTTTGTCAGTCTGTGCACACCTGGAACATCATGATTTTCAAACGTGCATTTCAAACCAGGCCCAGGATGATCTATTGGAAAACGCTGAGAGTAAACCTCATATCTGGAGAGATGATTTTTTAAATGCTAACATTGAACCGGGATTTATCCATAGTACTATACTTGCAGTCTATGCCATAGCTCATGCCATTAAAGGGCAGTGCAAAGACAGAGACTGCAAGGATCCCTCTGCCTTCACTCCCTGGGAGGTATGATGTTAACTCTTTCAGGTCTCACTCTCTCTGCCTAAGTTTCATGTCCTTTTTGTTCCCACATTCGTGGATTAAAAAGCTTGGTCCTTTTACTAGATGACATTTTATTCCTCTTCCTGCTTTTCTTCACCTATTGAAATCACAGACTGTGTGTTAGAGAAGCAGTATCTAACTGCTCCAGTGATGAGAACTACATTCTGGTCTCCATTTTTTCCTCCCTTATTTTGCCCATGTAAAAGCTGAAGCTCTTGGTGCTAAGCCATGGATACATTCTGCTGTAGAAAGAGAATGGTTACTGCATTTCCCATCCAGATGGCTGGAGGATGATGGTAACTGCATAACCACCATCTCTTCCTTGATGGGTATAATAACAATGGCTGTAAACATGTGGCTCTACAGGTACAGAACTGGTCTTTAGCTTCTGGAATTCTTTAGCTACCCTAACACTTCCCCCACCACCTTCAAAGAGCACATAGAGTAGGCACCAGCTTGAATGAAGGCTCCAGTCTGCAGGCTCCTTGCTGGAACATCTTGCCAGCTACTCATGTGAAATAAAATAAAATGTATAGTCAATCTACAGCTAACTTATCAGCTATTCAGCTACTAGTGGTTGATCTCGTTGCCGTGAACCACCATCATACGCATCAAAGAGAGAAGGAGATACTGCAGGATAGGAGCATTCTCCAAAGAGTTTCAATTTTCCTCTCTCTTTCTCTCACCATTGTATCTGTTTTGTCTTAATTCAAGCATTTTCCTCTACAATGAATCTCTACTTGAAATTGAAAATGCAACACCTTATTCCTCAGTCTGATCTTGACTTGTACTGAAGTGACTGACAGGAAAATTAGACATAATCTTTAAGATGGGAGAGGTACTCATTATCACACCGGGAAAAGAAGAGGAAAAATCAGAAGAGTAAACCTGACCTAACCTTTTACCCAAGAACCCACTCAGGAGTATTCACTTTTGCACACTTTTACTCAGAGGATTAAACAAATGTTCATTTAAAAGTGAAACAACCACTGAAGCACTCTGACTTGCTCTAACCTCTTATCTTAGGTCAGGGCAGGTCAAACCAAGATACGGAATTTGAAAAAAACAAACCAACTAACCAATAATCCAGTAACAATCAGACTCTTACATGAATTTGTAAATGTAAATGGGACAAATTCAGGGCTGCTTTGTAGGAATGCAGCTTTGTGGAGTTACATTTACATCATTGCTGAACTAAATCCCAAACCATCCAAATTAAAACTCCTTTCAAGTTGTTGAGCACTCATGAAGAGAACTGATGGAGATAATTATTTCCCCTGTGATGTTTTCATAACATGTTTCTTCTACAGTAAAATTAAACCCTCTAGAAAGGGATATGTATATATAAAGCTTAGGATCCAAAAATTCAGTATCACACATCTCCATATACAGGGAAACAATGGAGTCATTGGTGATTGGTGTTACACACTAGGCAAAAATATTAACCAGCTACACCAAAATGTTGCTAAATATTAGTCCCTTCTGTCTGAAGCTCAAGATGTATTCAAAAAGCTCTGGTGTTGTCATATTGTTACAGAAATTGGTAAAGTGGAGAAGAGAAAGATTAAATGACTAATCTTAGTATATCGAATAATATAAATCCTATTCAGTTCTACACAACTATGCAGCATCCGAATCAAATGCACTAGAGGTTAGAAACACACTGGTTCTCCAGAAATTACATAAACACTCAAAAAAATTACATTGTGCATGAAAAGATAGTATATTACATTCACGAGATGTGTTACATTTATTTAACAAAATCTGTTGAGGCTGTACACCTGTCAGTATATTTGTTAAATGCTATGAATTTCACAAATGGATCGATGTGAGAGGATGCTTTTCAAACTCAGCCTTTCACCAAAACTTTGATTTGTTTTCTGGTCTGTTAATCCCTGTTGCCAAAAATCAGTAGGCCTGCAATATAATAAAGGTTTTGCTTCAATTAAGAACCACGGCAACTAATTGGAGTCCGTCTATGATCTCCCCATACTGGAGTGGGCTGTATGTGCCTTAACCTGTCTTTTTCTGGATTAACACAGACCTTTTTGATCTGTCTGTTTGTGATAAGGGAGGCAAACATTTTGCCCTGTTGGACAGAATGGATTGCAATATGAAGCTGGACAGCTGTCTTACCAAAGAATTCTTGTTTTGGTATTTCCTATGACTTATCAAATACAGCCTTGCTGTTTATTGCCACTGTGCCATTGATCTCCTCATCTGAGCCTATTGTCATGTATTGTTCATTTGACAGTTCTGAGTCTCACCTTGCCATATATAATTTTGGTCAGAGTCACAGCTAGATAGTTCCAGATGTGCCGGGGGAATCTACTCTGGAAGCAAATGTTGACCAGATCGACTCTGATGACAGTAAAGTAACAACAGGAGAAACCAACTACCATTGTTTTTTACAAGAATGGGAGTATCAAAAGACTATTAGCTCTTGCAAGCAAAAATATTTTCTCTCTGAACATCCTACCAAAATTTCCAAGGGCGGAAAAAAAAAAGAGTATTTGTACACACTGCATAGTTAAAGAATTACGATTTTTTAGTTAATAGATTTTTAAGGTCAACAGGACTGTCTGTATAATGTACTTCTATAAACAAAGATGAATTTTCATTTTAATATTTTCCTTAGTCCTAAAAGCATTTCTTTTTAACTTGATATTATCATACATATGTTAAACCTTTTGGTTTGTCACACTGACATGATATTGAAGTATGTTATCATTCCCTACACTTATGTGCAGCTCCTTGAAGAACTTAAAAAAATTACAGTCATTGATAATGATAAAGAAGTCAAGTTTGACTCCAATGGAGATATGAGCACCAGTTATGATGTACTTCTTTGGAAAGAAATTGATGGCCACATGGAAATCACCACCATGGCAGAATATGATGCAGACAAAGGTGGCTTTATCTTTGACGATGAAGAGAAAAAAAAAGAATTTCTGAACTTAAAGGTAACTTTTAATTTGTAGATGTAACATGTGAAATTTGTTTCATACGATTTCTTTTCTCTTCAGCATTTGCAACTGAAGCATATGTCAGCTAGAAATCTCTTGTGTGATTTAATGTTCTCCTTTAAGAGCAAAGAATACTTTCTGAGTATATTCAATCCCTTTCATGCATGCTGAGATGCATGTTAGCCTGTAAGCAGGCTCAGTGATTTAAAATTTATTGTTTCTCCAGAATTATCCTAGAAGGTTTACTAAGATGAGAAATTATGTTTGTCCTAAGGGTGCTACTCCAGAATCTTTAAAAGGGATTCCAAAATTTTAAAAGACCATATATAAAAAGCCCTCTCTTCTGTACTACTATATATATATATATCTATTTTTTTTTTTTTTACATGAAGACTCAGATCTGTTGACTTTATAGTTTAAACTGAAAAAAAAGTTTTGTTGTTTATTTGCTCCTATTACAGCTGGGGTCAGCAACATGAGGTGGTGCCACCCAGAGCCCCAGCACTGGTGTAGACAGGACTATTGGGTGGCCCTTGCCAGTTCCAGCTGGACAATCTGTCCTCTGTGGATTGGTGAAGGTCTGAGTTCGCAGTGCAGCTCTGTGCTGAAAAGCATTCCTCACTAAAGGGACAGGGAGAGAATGCTTACTAGGTGGGCTGAGTTCTAGGCTCGGCATAGGAACTTAGCTGAGGACAGAGGGAAACCTCAAACTTCATCCCTCTTTGTGGTGCAAGGAAATGTCTCCACCTCCTTGTAAGCACCGTCTCAGAAGGAGAGGAAATTGCAGTGTGCCTCAGCAGAGATTCTTCATTTTACAAAAAATTTCTTTGGAAGGAGGACCTGAACTGAGATGTCAGGAGAAGGCCCTGATCACACACCCAGGATTGGTGCTTCATGACTCAGGGATGAGCTGCCAGGGGTCAGGAATGTCAGAACTGCCATACAGAACACCCTCCAAAGTGTCTCTCCCAAGCCAGGGTGTCCCTCCTGGGCTCAGAGCAGCTGAGCTGGGTTTCAGGGTCTCATTTGTAAAGCAGTTCACTCAAATCCCCCATCAGATGCTTCTGGGAATTCTTTGGAGCTGATCCTCTGCAGTCTAAGTGCAGGTTCAAAGCTGAATGAAAGACTTTGATCTAGATTTTAAAGGTACATACAAATACAATGATTGGCATTCAGGCCCCAAAAATAAAATTGTCAAGTAGATAATGCCCTATTCTATCACTTCTTGACAATGTGGAAAAAATGCAAGACATATTGATCCTATGATGCCTTATTTTCAACACAATTTTCAGATTTCCTTAAAATATGTATGAGGCAAAAAAGAGTACAAATTGCAGAATTACTGGAAGTTCATGTTAATGTTCCCTAGTAATTAGCTGTGCCTGAGCTGATGATTTTATTTTTTTTTTCTCTCTGCATACTGAAGAAGGTTCAGTCAACATGCTCCCAGCACTGCAGGCCGGGCCAGGTGAAAAAGGTTACAGAAAGTCCACACACATGCTGCTATGAGTGTATTTACTGCCCAGAAAACCATTACAGCAATCAAACAGGTAAAGAATTGTGAGCCAAATAAAGGTTTGTTTATACATCAATGCAATTTTTTTGTTTGGATATAATGTGCCTTGACAACCTTGGGTTAAATTTTGGAATGGGATTTAAATATTTGTTTATACTCAGTTTCCCATAAAACTTGGTATAAATACTTCTTAAAAGACCAAAGTTAAAGCAATTAGATTGTCCAGCTGACCAATATTTTCCTTTGTTAGAATGGAAATTCTGGCTGAGTTATCAGTCAGACTGACTCTCATTAAAATAGAGCCTTTCCTCCCTGTCTTTCCATAGTACACCCAGTCCAGTAAGGAAAAAATTCTAGACTTTGAGGGTGGTGCGGCACCAGAAGAGGTTGCCCAGAGAAGTTGTGGATGTCTTATTCTTAGACATGTTCAAGGCCAGGTTGGATGGAGCTTTGAGCAACTTGGTGTAGTGGAAGGTGTCCTTGCCCCTGGGAGGTGGATGGGAACTAGATGGTCTTTGAAGGCCCCTTCCAATCCAAACCATTCTATGAGCCTATGAATCTATGAAGTTCAAGCGTTATGTATTTTGCTTAGCAGCACATTTTGTGTCTTACCACAGAGTACTCTGTAGTTTGATATAACTGTCCAGTAATATTTTCTAGTATCAATTATGATGTGTACTTTACCACTGGTTCATTTATAGGTTTAAGCAAAGTTTTTTAAAGTTTTTTAAATTCCATTAAATATGGAAGAGACGGCTGGAATTAAGAAAATTGTGGTAGCCTGTAATTTTAATATCCTGAGAGCAGAAGGAAAGCAAAATTTTTTCTTCTTATTCAGTTAATGATGAAATTTCACCATATCAGAGGGTAGGAATGTCAAAGTAAAATCACCTTTCAAATCATAATCTAAAGCATTATTTGTTCTTGCTATCGTATTTTTAAAGCTATCTTTGTAAAGAGAATGTTGGGGTGTTTTCTTGTTAAAAAAGACAAATGAAAGAATAATAGTTCAAATTTTTGCAAGGGAATTGATTACTCTCGAGTCATTGTTCAGGTTTCAATTAAAGTTGGACTGCCCAGAGCTCTGGCCAGGTCACATATTCTCTGGTCAGTGACGACCAAGACAGTTTTAGAACCCTGGTCATTCTCCCTCCTTGCCCCGGGCTGCAGGCAAGCCTTGCTCCCAGCTGGTAGGGAGCTCCAGGCATTCGTCCTTTGCTCGTTCTGCTACCGCCGCCGCAGCCACCGCAGCTCTGCAGCTCCTCCGCCTGGACAGCGACAGCAGGAGTCAGAAGCAGTCAGGCCCGTCTTTAGCACCCCTTCTCACATTGCTCCTGTATCTCTTAGCAGTTTATTTACTTTGGGTTTCCTCTTTTTCTGCTTCCAGATATGGATTACTGCTACCGATGTAACAACAAAACCTACTGGGCTCCCATCAACAGTACCACATGCTACAGAAAGACAATCTATTTCCTCGCCTGGACCGACTGGTTTGCTATTTTCCTCCTCCTCCTCTCCGCTCTTGGGGTTGTGTTGGTTTTGTCAATTTGTGTAATATTTACCAAAAACTTGGACACACCAGTCGTAAAGGCATCTGGTGGTCTCACTGTCTGCTATATTATTTTCTTCAGCCACTTCTTGATTTTTTTAAGCACCTTTTTCTTCGTAGATAAACCCACAGAATTCAAATGTAAAACTAGGCAAGCACTCTTTGGCATAAGTTTTACACTCTGCATTTCATGTATTTTAATAAAGTCACTAAAAATATTGCTAGCTTTCAGCTTTGATCCCAAGCTTCAGAATTTTCTGAAATGCATGTATAAACCTGTTCCCACTGTGGTTACCTGCACTGGAATTCAAGTTATCATTTGCACCTTCTGGCTAATATTTAGGACACCTTTTGTAAACGAAAATTTCTCAATCCCAAGAGTAATAATTCTGGAGTGCAATGAGGGGTCTATTGTAGCTTTTGGGATTATGCTAGGCTACATTGCTGCCCTAGCCTTTATTTGCTTCATATTTGCCTTTAAAGGTAGGAAGTTGCCAGAGAACTACAATGAAGCTAAGTTCATCACTTTTGGCATGTTAATTTACTTTATAGCGTGGATTGTATTTATCCCTGTCTATGCAACTACATTTGGCAAATACTTGCCAGCAGTGGAAATAATTGTTGTTCTAATATCCAATTATGGAATCCTCTGCTGCACTTTCTTTCCAAAGTGCTATATCATCATTTACAAGCAAGAAACAAACACAAAATCTGCCTTTCTCAAAATGGTTTACACATATTCTTCTAAAAGTGCAGGCAGCGTTGCTGTTAGTCAGGTTTCTTTGGATTCCAAATCATCCAGCTTACGAGCTACTATAGCAGACTCATGTGAAACTGAGAAAAACTCTGTGAATGGAAATTGCCATTTCCAAGTGCCTGGGCAATCACTAGTAAAAGGCAAAGTTCTTCCTAAAAATGCTACAAGGAATATGCTCAGGAAAAGAGTCTCCAGCATATGACCAGCCAGTGTAAAAGTACTGGAAAATAAAAAGCCATTTTAGGGAGCCATTTCTCTTTCAGATCTCTCTCCTTTTGGTATCCCCAAGGAGAACAGGCTACGTGGAACACCTTCCCCTGTACTTAGGCTGTTATCCATTACCAGATCTGAAAGGCTTTCCTGACTCACAGAGACTATCCCTTGCTCCTGCAAGCACCAAGCTCCATGATGTGCAGTCTCCTTCAGCAGCTCCCTTCCTTCCCCATCTCACTCACATGGACCTGGGGGAACCTATTCTGCAACCTCCCTTCCTCAAGAGAGGCAGAAACATCACAAAATTTCTCACAGTCATTTCAGTGGAACCACGAGTGGCACTTCTTTTGCCTCTTTGTTGCCCAGTTGTTTAAGGAGCTCTTCTTCTCAGCTAGCTCTGTTTTACAGATCAAAGAGAACTTTGTCCCAGCCTTTGTTTGCTAAGATAAACAAGTCCAGTCCTTTAGTCTCCACTTTAAAGATAGGCTTTCCATTCTCCCAAACTTCCAAAAGTAGCCCTTTTCATCTGGTATCAATGAATCTTTTTTTTTTAACTCCCCAAAATTGCACACCTTATTCCAGATGAGTGCTACAGTAAACTTTAAAGTCCCTTGTGTTTACCAGGATGGTCATGAACTAGAGACAGACCTATAAAGAAATTTGAGAATATCTCTGAAGCTCTGTAGTTATACCTATGTTCACCTACCTCTTTTCCCCATACTCAGAAGAAACACTGATTGACCTCATGCACCTCCTCTGATGCATAAGGAGAGCAAGCCTCAGGTGTCTCCTTATTTGAGAGTGTAAAGTCAATGTGTAATGTCAAAACATAAAATCACTACTTGATTAATCTCACTAGCATAAATAATGTAATGACCAGTACAGCATGAATGCATCCTGGAAAATTTAGTACATTTCATACATATTAAAAAAATCTGATTTTCCATAAGAACATGACAATGCATCATTACAATACACAGAAGTAGCACCAGATTGAACTGACATGAACTGCACTGAATAAGTCTGCTCTGCAGCCCTATGAGCACAGCTGTGCTGTGCCTTCTGTATGAGAGGCAGAAGCACATTCAGAGAAAGAATTTTTCTGTCAGGGTAATGGTACCACAGAGCTATTGCAGACCCTAAACAGGAGAGCTACATTGTCAACACAGGACCAGGAAAAATACTCTCCCATATTCATAAAGACCAGAACACAGAAACTTTGCTGTTTTAAATTCTTTGCCATGTTACTGAGAGATAATACTATAACCCTTGATATTTTCTGTCTACAAAGACATTTTGAAGTCATTTGAATGGCAAGAGTGCAATTTAGATACAGATTTGTGTAATTACAAATGTTCTGTTGCTGATTGGAGGAATGAGGGTTTTTGTGTATATATTTATATGATGAATACTGTTCATGCACCAGTTGTAGCAAATACTTTTCTGCATATGAAGCTACGTATGATAAGGTTATAATGCCTGCAATTTGACTGCCAATGCAACAAGAAGTCTTTCCCTAAAAGAGAGAACTAAAGCTTACATTGCATGACTGTCAGTGATCAGCTGGTTAGAAAAGTTAATTTGGCTCAAATGTCATACCTGTATTTGTTGTTTTCAAAAGTGTTGAGTGTAGCATGCCTTGAAGCTATATGAAAGAGAATTATTAAAGCCATGTTGTTATTTAAAGTTGACTTTGCTTACTTAATTTCCTTGTCTCTCCCTATGAGCTTCTGCTTGGCCTTGAACAACAGCAATACACCCACCTGTAAGGTCCTAGCAGACCTCAGTCTGCTTCTTAGAAACATCCTTTAGGTTGAAAGCTGTGTTTGGTAGGGCATTCGTTCTGCAGGACAATGAGGAAAGTGCCTTGAGGTCCTGGTGACAGAAGTGTGAAGGTCTCTACTGAGGTATCTTTAAGGAAAGACATCACATATGGCAGAATTTCAAAGGAGTCCTACATGCTTCATCTAATTCTCCATCTACTCAGGTCCGTGCAAAGCACAGTCAATGGTTGAGCTGAGAGGATGTAACAGATTTGTGAGCCAGACTGGGAAGCAAAATAGGGACACTATACCAAGTTGTGTTACATGTTTTAAAATGTTTTGTCTGCAAGAAGCAAGTGATCACATGTAGGTAGAACATACAGGGATTGTGCTACGCTATATAGAGGATATGAAAAAGCTTAAAACAGGAGTTCATTATGCCAAAGAAGCATTTGTGCACATTCCTCTGCCCAGAGGAGTAGGTATTCAGCAATATAACTACTCCTGTTACCAGTCATGGGGACATTAAATGAACCTGAAACAGATTTTCATCCCCACAGCACAGAACAGGAATCACCCTCCAGAGACTTATCAAAGTGTCATCCTAGTGTTCCCAGAGCCACAGCCCACAGGTCAGGCCATGCAGGGACAAAGGTGTCGGGTCTTTTATTCCTGGCTCAGAGCACGCTTTGCTTGCTTACTTTGGAAAGATCCTGAAATGACTTCTCAAAATACTGACATCCCACTGACATGTTTTCCATCTCTGAGAGCAACAGAGGGAACAAATGTCTCCAAATACAGTGCTGTCCACAGAGGAATCAAGTGTGAAAATGCTGTTTGTTGAGGTCAGTGTGAGACTGGTCTGGATGTAAACATTATTTAACCTTCTTGGGGCTCATGTCATTCATTGTTAATAATGCTAAATTATACATTCTGAAGGCACTATCACACAATGTACAGTATTTCCAGGGAGAGGGAAGACTATGAAGGCCATTAAGTGTTTCAAGTCCTCTTCCCCAGGGCATAATTCCCTCAAGATTTCAGTAGCTCTGGCTGTGTAAATGCCTTTCAGCCATCCACAGTCTTTATTTAGAGCAGTTCTTTGACAGTGCTGGAAGCTACGTGAGCTCCAGGCTTCCTCCCAGCAGCTCTGCTGATGGCCATTGTAACGACAATGACTCTAAATATGTGGGTTACCATCATGAGTAGCAACCAACAGCAGTGTTTGTGATGCTGTTTGTAATGTACGACACTGAGCAGCCCAGCCCAGATGTGCTGACTCTCCCTACCCTTCCCAGCTGTGCGTCCAGGGACAAGGAGCACTGTTTGACACTGTGCCATTCTCTGTGAGCAAAGGTAAAAGTATCATCCTCTAGGTCATTTCTATTGATGTGTCTTCATCTCCTTGACAACATTCTGAAAGAGGGCACAGCTGCTCAAGGAGTGTGTGTGTGTGTGAAGAGGTGCATCTCTTCCTTTTTGTTACATGCTCTGCTCCTGATGAAAGATAGCTGGAGGTTTTGGCCAGAAATAGTTCAAAAATCCTCCTTTGTGCCGTCACACTGAGCACTGGACTTGAGTTGTTGCCAGACTGTGATCCATCTCTGGGGACCAAGACTTCCTCTGTTCATCTGAACTCATTCTGGCTTTGGTTGATGCATGTAAAATCTTCCACTGCTTGGTGCATCAGACACCATTCTGTTGAAAGAGTCTTGCACTGTCACCGATATCATGCTGACACAGGCTGTTACTTAGTAAATATATATTCTGTGCTGACTTCTCTGAATAGTTTGTACTGAAATTTACGTGGTTTGGGTTTTTTGGTTTTGTTTTGTTTTTAATAAAGGCTTGCTCTGTCCAGGCTGTGAAAGAAAAAACAAGTTTTTCAGTTGAAGTAAGAAAAGCATATGATGACAATCAGTATGTTTGAGCTTCTGAAAGCAGTAAAATGACAGAAATATGGCTGTGGTAGATCTATGTTACAAAACTTGAATCTACCTTGCACTAAAACATAGAAGCATAGAATGGTTTGGGTTGGAAAGGACCTTAAACACCATTTAGTTGCCACAAGCAGAAACACCTTCCACTAGACCAGGTTGCTCAAAGCCCCATCCAACCTGCCAGGGATGGGCCACAACTTCTTTGGGCAACCTGTGCGTTACCAGTGTCTTATCAACCTCACAGGAAAGAATTTCTTCCTAATCTAAACCTACCCTGTTTCAGTTTAAAGCCATGACTCCTTGTAATAGGAGTGTAGGAATTACTACATGCCCTTGTAAAAAGTCCCTCTCCAGCTCTCTTGCAGCCCCGTTTAGGTACTGGAAGGCTGCTCTAAGGTCTCCCTGGAACCTTCTCTTCTCCAGGCTGAACAACCGCAGCTCTCTCAGCCTGTCTTCACGGGAGAGGTGCTCCAACCCTCTGGACATCTTTGTGGCTGGCCCTTCTCTGGACTATCTCCAGCAGGTGCACATCTGAACATGAAGCTGAACTACCTCATCGTTTCTTCAGCCGAGTTTTGACTTGAACGCTGACCTTTCCAACCGGAGTTGCACTCCTTGACTGCTGTAGTTGCGCAGGATGCCTTCTCCGGAGGCCCGGCGGCCGTCCCGCCTCTCTTCTCCTCGCCTTGCCTCGCCTCCGGGCGCGGCTGGAAGGGTCCGCGAGGCGGGGCGCGGTGGGGCGAGGGCGGGCGGGGCCGGGGCCGCTCCGGCTGCGGCAGAGGGTCCGGCCGAGGCAGAGGGTCCTGCCGCTCCTCGCCATCCTCGCCATCCTCGCCATCCTCGCCATCCTCGCCATGCTGCCGGCGCGCCTCCGCTCGGGGCGGCTGCTGTCCGTCGCGCCGCGCC
>VZRZ01003594.1:1389930-1413324 GCA_013398175.1 Climacteris rufus
CTGCTGGCTTGGGTGCTCACACCCGCGGGCGGTGGGAAGATCGAGCCAGACCCGCAGGAACACTTGTTGCATGCGGGGATATTCCAGCGACAGTGCGGAGGTGACTCTGCGTAGCCGAGACCTGGAGGTCTAATCCCTGAGTTACTCTCCCAACCACCAGGATGGGCAGGGTTTTCCCTTCCACTCGTTTACTACAAGTCATAATTCACTCTTAGTGTACAGCTTACAAAGTGCGTTTTTTTCCTCACTTCTAAGTTGAACAGGCTCACAAGATGGTTGCAAGTTACAAACCTTCGAAGTTTGACAAAAAAATCCTCCTCTGGACTGGACGTTTCAAGACAGAAGAAGAGATTCCTCTGAGGATCCCGTAAGTGTGCTGGCCTTGTCCAAGAGTAACAGGGAGCTGAAGGGAAAGCAGTGGCGTGATCCTGATCTAAAACTTTTCCATAGAGTTTAAAACAGTCGGTTTTCCAACACTGAGATTTGGAAACAAATTAGAGGGCAAGAGAATTTCCTGTCCTGGTTAGAGGTTAAGATGAGAAAATGTTCCTTGCTGGAGTCCCTAGAGCCTGGGTTTAAGAACTAGATCCGAGTAGACAGCCTTGGTTACACTTATGTGCTGGCTTGTTTGTTTTGCTTATTCCTAATGTGCAATCAGAGAAGGATGTTATTGATAAACAATATTTTCTGTTTATAGCTTGTATAAACTGTTCTAAGTTACATCAGTGAATAATTGCATTCATAAAATTATGGTTAATTAGAGATTTTGGGGAAAAAAATAGGGAAGGAGGTAATGAGAGGAGCATCCTCCATAAAGCAAAATCGAGTACTTGACAGAGCCTTAGCCTTTCACTCTTGCTGACCCACTGGACTAGGTGGTCTTTGAAGGTCCCTTCTTACCCAAACCACACTGATCCTACGGTTCTCGGACTTGGTCAAAACCAGTAACCCCCAAGGGAGTCAGTCACTAAACACACGAAACCCCTCTAATGCTAATTGCTGCCTTTTCTTAGGATGTTAGCATGTTAGACCTCTCCAGGAGGTCTAACACTACTTTCTATCAGTATGTCCCTCTCTTAGGTGGCACGTTGAGAATAAGCAGCCTGCAGAGCTGCATAAAGCAACAGGTACAACCTCTGCTTGTTCTTGTTGACTCCTGACAATTTCACTTGTGTTTGCCGAGGTGAACCGGCTTTTTGGGGTCTAACCTCTCTTGTGCTGTGTTAGCTTCACCACCTTCCTCTAGAGAAAAGGCTCAGATGCCTCAGAAGCTGTGAATGCTACTCAAATCATCAGGAGATGTTTATAAAGACACATTGCATTTGCCAGTCCATACACATACAGGCACAAAAATCACTCCTTTCTGTGCGATAGCTGGCAGATGGGTGTCTCCACTTTGTGATTTCTATGTGAGTGAAGTATTTTTGGAACATAATTACAAGTAGGTAATTATGAGACATTGAAGCTAAACTGTGGCAGTGCTTTAGCTCTTGTTAAAGAATTGCATGGTATTGTTACCTATTACCACAATGTAGCTGCTGAAGATAGTTTGTACTAAAGGACAAATCTGCAGTCTATATGCATGGTTGTTGTGGCTTCTTTGTGGTTTTTTTTTAAGCAGCTGTTACTGACTTCAGCAGAGGTTTACCTGGAGCCTTGATTAAGGATTGAGTAGCAAAGGCCCTAATGTGCAATTAGGGAAGAACATTGTAAGGTCTGTTTTCCTTAAAGCTGATGCAGAAAGCAGGGAGAAAGTAAAAACGTGCCTCAGAGGAGTTTCAATTAGTGCCCTGTGAAATATGATTAGGCTAATACGTCACACTAATAACATTTATGGTTTTGCCTTTCTTGCTACAAATGGATTATTGGATTAATGACCTAATGTGCTAGTCTGATGTGTGCACTTTGTTTTGAAGATGATTTTTATCACTGTACAAACCAGAAACAGTTCCTTAGACCTGCAGGCATTGTTAGTCACCTGCAAGAAACACAGCATGCTCATGTGTGCGCTGGCAAGGACGGGCTGCACAGCATTTAGAGGCCTTGCCCTCTTCCAGCCCTCAGCCTTGGTACTGGCTTTCACGGGCAGAAAATCTACTGTGAAAACACCAGCTCTGACCCATCCCACCCCACCACGTTACTCTTTAAAGTAAAGCTAAAAGTGCTTTGGAGGAAAGAGAGCATAACACCATCTATACTTAGAACACAAAACCAATTTTTTAATGTAACTATTCTTTTTACATATATAGTTGTGGGTTTATACACACATATAAAACATATATTTATATTCTATATCCTATTAATATCTATCTATGTAAAGCATTCCCATGATGATTTATGAAAGGAAAAGGGTGCACAGCCAGCATGATTATGAACACCTTAAAGATTGTACTCCCAAGTATGATGTCTGACTTGGAAAAAGACCTACCTGAATGTTTTGGGACAATTTTCCTCATTTCCTGTACTGCTGGTTCTCAGGGCCACGTAGCCCTGTCAGAACAGTGGAAATGGGAGCTGCACCAAGGCAGATTGCTGCGCTGTACAACACCACCCTTGCAGCAACTACTGCCAAACAGAGGGCAGAAGATTTCACTACTTTTGCCTTTGATTACCAGCAAAAGTAATCCTGTAGATTGTTCTTGTTTAGGTATGCATTCCTGTAACGGTGAGGTGGCTGACATCACTTTCTGTCAGGCTGCTGCTTTGATAAAGAACTAAAACCTCTTAACTCATAGCAGTACAAACTCTGCTTTAATCAACAATGCAAGGATGTGAAATCCTTAGCCTACAGAACACCATCGAAACAGGTTGGATATAAGAGTAACTGATTTCGAAATTTAATTCTGAATGAAAGGAATTTGCTTTTACTCCATCTGACACCACATATACTTCTCCATCTGTTTCAAAATAGTTAACCCCCCCTTAATTTTCACCATGTTTAAATAGAGATTAAGGTATGATTTTTAGTGTATTTACCCCAAGCATTTAAATGCAAATATTGCCTGAGCAATCTTTTTTCCCAGCTTAAAAACTCCTCAAAACAGACTAAATCCATTAAATGTTGCTTTTCCATGGGAAATGGATCAGGATCAGAAAATGGGTGGTACATAACTAACCACAGCAAGCTGAAGATGTTCGTTTCAGAAGCTAATTCTGTATTTATTTTTGAATTGTGATGTTATATCTGCAGTGCTTTGAAAAGATGCTCTGCCGTTTTGTAACACCTCAATTCAACCACTTTAATTGCAGGCCCGAGATGCTAGACAAGGCAAGAAACAAAGCTCGAGTGAAGGCTTGTTACATCATGATTGGGCTGTCAATTGTTGCCTGTTTTGCAGTGATTGCTTCAGCTAAAAAGGTATGACCTTGCAGCATTCCTTAAAATGATGGAATTCTGTGAGAAGTAGAGACACCTACCAGGAGCAGCGGCTTACAGCCGCCCCAGTGGCAGTGAACCTTCACTGCTTGCTGCCCCTTGCCGAGGCTGGGCAGCTTTCCCTGGGTGCATCCCTACCCCTGCTATGTTACTTCCACAGGCTGCTGCACGTCACGAGTCCTTAACCAGCTTGAACTTGGCAAAGAAGGCCAAGTGGAGGAAGGAGGCTGCACTGGCCGCAGAGTCGAAGACAAAGTAACTTCGTCTGAAACACTGCACGTCCTTGAAGGAGCAAAATTCACTGTGGCTGAGAGCAATTAGCGAGTTTCACCCCTAAGTGGACACCCGTAGTATGCACACCCTGGGCCAGTAAGGGCAGCTACAGCATCACAAAAAGAAATGGAGGGTCTCTTTTATTAGGGAGATATTTGGTGTGCTTGTTGCGCATAATTAAAATTATTTAGAATGTTTTGCGTATAATTAAAACAGTAGTTTGTTTTAAAGGAGATGAGGTAGTTTTCGAAGAATATCGGGTATCTTTGGTTAGATAATCACAAAACATTTAAACCCCAAAGTTTTCTGTCTGGTGACAGTGCATAGTTTTTCAGTGCACAAATCTGCCAGTTTGAACTCATTTGCATCAATGGTGTATTCGAAACGGCATTTGCATTTTCTAGTTTTAAGAAGCCACTCTTATTGAATCACTAAATAAATACAATAAACATCTGTAAAATAGGTTTTATTGGTTTCTGTATGGTATTTGGAGATTTAACATTCCATAATATTGCATACTACTTATATGTTCTGTTACAGTAATGGGCCTTTGGCCTGGATTTAAAGATGCACTATTACTATTTGAAGTTAATATAGGTAACTTCACTTCCACACATTTTATGAAGACATTGTGCCCTAAGTAACTGAAATTTCTCATTCCAGATTTCAGTGAACTCTTGAGGTCACAGTTTAAGTTCACATATCAATTTGCAGACCCATTACAAAAGGTCCTCAGTTGTACAATTTGATAAATTTAAACCAAATGAGAATTAACCACGGAGGAAATACAATAGTGCATCTTTACTATTTTTTTAAAGAAAATCCCAATAATAAATAGTTTCCAGTTGCAAACTTGTTCTACAGCTAACATTTCTGTGCCAACATTATTACTATTTTCTGATTGCTGCTAGCAACAGTGTTTAAAGCAAATACTAGAAAATTAAAAAGCTGTATGAACCAGTCCTCAGACAAAAGTGCAAAGATGAAATAATTAGATATGATTCAGTGTAACAAGAGTGGGGAACTAATAAAAAAAATCTTACGCTCTGCATAGTTGCATAGATTAGCTAGTTAGTATTCACATTTAAGCAGAACAAATGGTACCCTTTTAATTGCAATTCAAACCCCTGTATTTTCAAACAGACTTTGTAACTGATGGGGCACTTCAGATACCATATAAAATGCCAAACTTAGAGAGATTTTCCTATCACAGTTTTATTTTGTTTTTCTCTCTGTATTGATTTTATCTGTTTGGGTAACATCATCCTAATCATGCCCCTAGCTGCAAGTGAGTACACCAGAGCTGACCTTAAGTCATAAGCTCGGGTTTTATTTTGTTAATTTATGTGCTTTTAACAAAGTATGATATAAACTCAGTGATAAAATAGGAAAGGCCATCCTGTATATATACCCTTTAAAGAATTTTCTTTTTTTTTTTTTTTAACAATATCAAGGTAAACCAACTGTTGAGTTTAAATAATGATTTTCATTATCCAAAGTCCATCAATTGTAGTTCCCTTTTAAAGCATTCCATTTAAATGCATGAGAGGAGGGAAATATAGTTTGTCTAAATGCGTAAAGTGCAGTCACTAACCGTTCACACTGATAGAAGAATATATCCACACAATTGAAGACATTCTTTCAAAACAAATATAATACTTTAAATGCCTCCTCTTTTCTTCATTTTCAAGTCTTTCAATTAAGATTTTCATAGTTCAGATTTGGTTTAAATTAAAGAGGCTTATAAATGTAGTTTTACAGGGTTCTCCAAATAAAAAGCAGGCACATCTGGTTGTTATCAAAACAAAGTTGTTAGAAACAAAGGGATACCCTGTTACCTGAATAATTTTCTTACACTAGAACACTGAAATTCAGCATTTGCTAGTAGTCTTGGTAGATTTTCATGATTGTTACCCTGTTCTTTGATAGATGGGGAGGGGGAGATCATGGAAAGAAAGAAGTTGGTGTATGAAAACCTAAAACTATGAGAGTAAAAAGGGCATAAGTACAATCACCTAACATTATATGAAAATTTGGCAGCTGTACTCAACATTATCACACTATTCAAAACTGTCGTATGCTGTACAAATCTAGGTTTAAAGTGTCATTTGCTAAAATATCTCATTATTCAGAGTTTCATAAAGTAACAGCACTCCTATATACACTTCTTACACTTCAGCCACTAAAAAGACTTCAAAGGGAGGTTGCTTTCCTCCCAGTTACATCTTAGTCAAAACTGACCATTAATTTTAGAAAATCCACTTCAAGTCCCACATTCAATTACAATATAGAATATATTGCTGTAACATCAAAGTGAAACATCTTAGAATCTTAACCTGCATGTAAAAAAAATTCTAAATATAAAATGGTACTGTAAATGATACCACCTTTAACCTGTATTTTTCAGTGCATTAAAATATTGTTTAGTGACAAGCACAGTGCCATGGGTAAGTGATTTGAAGTTAAATTGCAGATTTTTATGAAGCATGAAATGCTCTCATGTGTCACAGATTTCACTTAACCCAGGAGTTTGATGTTATTACATTAATTACAGGTAATAAAAAATAGCAATACTTCAGAGTTAACCCAAAGTATTCATTTCTCCAAATGAGATATACTACTAATACACCAGAAATACTACTTATATGCAAGTCAAAGCAGAGCATACATTTTTCTGTACTCAAAACTGTTAACGTAAATATTAGAATTCTATTTCTTTTTGTGTTTAACAGCAAACACTGTATATTGTAGAGCCTAAATATTTAGATGACAATAACTTCTAGTTAGTTTTGGTGTCCACATACTTAATGCTATTTACAGTACAACAAACGTTTCCTTCAACTGGAGTGATTCACTATTCATTCTTCACTGCAGTATTTCTATTGTCTTACCAAAAGCAAACGGAATTCGTTAACCTAAGGAACAATTCAAGTGGCAGTAGCTACTTGGTCAAAAAACAATGCCCTACTGTCTATACTTTTAAGAAGCTATTGTACTAAAAGGCAAACATTGCAATGTTTCTCAAACTAAACTGTTGTTACCACATCTTGACAGAAGACAGCTGTAAACCCTCTGCTTGGTGATTTGTGCAAATCACCCTCTCTGTCATTCGCAATTGCAGCTTTCTTGTGGTAACTGAAGTGACTGCTTCCCCTGCAAAGTCCTGCAGTTGAGGCTGACTTGTAATGCCATTTAGCAGCTTTCACTACAGAGCCAACATCCAGTGACCAGCTAGGTCTCTGCTGATTCCAATTTGAAAACCTCTGAAATAGTTCTCTTCCCACATAATTCAGAAAATTTTTTTCATATATTCAATATTATATTAGGTAATTAGCATTATATATGTATATCTATTACATCTTTAAATACATTTTATAAATAAATTCCAACAGTGTGTTGTAAAGTAAGTAATGCACAAAAGTTTCACAATTTAAATAAATATTTTTCACATTCCAATTCAGCTTCTAACAAGCTCATCTTTATTTCATGCCTTAGTTCTGAAGCAATGTTTTTGCTTCAATACAAGAGGTAGATTTGATAGAGACTGGGCAAGTCAAGCCTACTGCCTAAAATTCAACTGTCAGTAACTGTATTGCTGATATGAAGTTTGAGACTACATGAAAAATTCAGAACTACTACCTAAAATCCTACAAAGTCTTAGCTAAACAGTGCTCGTTAAATCACATTTAATGCTTTTAGACATGATTACTCACAGTTGATTTCTGTACATAAGAGATAATGAAGAACACAAATACAAAACAGAGAACAGTTGTCTCTAACACAAAATATAAAAGTGCATGAGCTGCTTCTTCATCTATTTCTGCAAAACATATTCAGCTTTTCCTCTAACTTTGGCCATAAAAAAAAGACCTCTGAGAAAAAAAAACAAAACCCAAACCATACAAGTGTTTAAATTTTACGCTTATATTCACTTCAGCAGTTTAGAGCTGAAACCCCTCCATTGGAGCCTCCTGCTGTTGAAACACAAACTGCTGCTGACTTTCATCCACTTGAGGTGCAATACTAGAGTCCTCTTCTTCAACACCAAAATAATGTTCTATGAGTTCAAAAGCCTTTTGGTAGATCTCTTGGTTTTCATGCCTCTGAAGAAATTCAATTTTATCAAGTCCTAAATTCAAAATAAAACATTTTCAAAAATCTAGTTGCTTAAATGAATGGTGAATTCAAAGGGAAACAGCTTATAATATAGCGGTAATTTTTAGACAAAAAAATGCAATCCCAAGTCACCTCAAGTAATTTGGCATCACTGATTCTAAATTTCCTAATCCATGCATTTCATTTTCATTAAAAACTACGCTAAAAGCCTATCAGTTAAACTAAGGAGGAGGAGGAGGCTGTAATATCAACAAAGAAATATGCCATACCCACAAAGAAATAAAACTGTTTCCTATAGCAATTTCTAATATCCCAATTTCTATTCTTTTACTGTTACAGTCTTCCTCAACTCTAAATTCTATCTCCTATCACGGAATCATCACTGGGCACAGTCTGGTATCTTCTTTCAAATTTAATTGTAAGATTTGAAGATACTAGCTTTCCAAAAGCTTACTATTTGTAAGCTAGAGGATGTCATCTCTGCTCTGTTGGCTGAATTAAGTGCTTGGCAGTCAGTTAGGCTGACACAAACCTCCTGTTTAGCTATCAAAGATAATTGACTTTTCTCTTAAGTTAGATTAGAAAGAGCTCATGAGAACCCTTCTGGTGATTAAAGAGGCCAAAGCAATGAGGGTGATATAATCAGCTGCTTTCCTTACTCAAACTTACACTCTGCAGCTTCAGTAGCCTATGTTTAAGTGCTAACAGAAAAAAGAGATCCTAGATAGTCAATAGTTAAAATGATGAATGGACTCAAAACCTGGAACACAATAAAGTCTTCAGTACTTATTCCTCTTATGCATTACATTGCAAAGTTCTTCAAGTATGCACTTGATTAAGAAAATTAAACTCTATCACAGGGAATTCAGATTTAAAAACTGCTTTACAGAAAAGCTAGTACCATCTAATCACTTATAATGTGTTCAATTAGAACTGTTGCTAGCAGTTTCTGAAATACAAATGTCTGCCAATTTTGTTTTGTCAGAGCTATAAAAAAGATAACTCTCCACAAATAATGCCAGTTTCATTATAAGCCAATTGCAAGACTAATTTTGCTAAATCAAAAGCAGCCAATCAAGAAATTCCACAAATTAGTTTTTATAGTGTACCTTTAAATCATAGTTTAATTGAAGAGCTTTTATAAGAAACGAAACAAAATACTTTCACAATTTCAACCTTATTTAGTTTTATGATTTGAAGTTTATTTTGCTATTATTGATATTTACTATACTAAAAAGTGATCCAACTTTGGGAATCAATTAAAAAAACCCTGATCTAACATCCTTGTTGGTAATGAAACTGTACCAGACAGAACTATGTATTAAAGTTGTAGAAATTACATTTAGTAATGGCTGATAAACTTATGCAAAGCATGGCTCCAGACTAGGACACCTGTGTTAAATCCTTCTGAGGTTTCTCTAGAGAGGTATTTCATAAACTGACCACAGATAAACACCCAGATGTCTTCTGCATTTAACCACTTTCCCCTCCATATTACATTACTTAATTTGTGACACTTTTTGTCTACTTACGCTTAAAGTAATTCTTATATTAAAACTTACCTGCAAATTTTAAAATGACTCACAATGGTTTTGTTTTTACAGCCTAGAATAAGGAAGTTCAGGTATGCAGTGTTCCAAGAAGTATTTTCTTACCATATGCTTCCTCTATAAGGGCACAGTAAGGGTTAATGCCGATTCCATTTTGCTTAGACTCTTGTTCCCCAAGACGCAGAATATTTTCAAGTCCGTTTAAAGCTACCTGGACTATCTTTGAATCCATCACAGTCAGGAGGTCACAAAGAGGCTTGGTACAACCTAGTGCTACCAAATACCTTTACAACGGAAGAAAAATAGAGGAAGGGGAAAAGAACTGATAATCCAGTACATTTATCCTGACCAGCCTACTGCTATTGGTACTTACTTTTGCTACGAAAAGTGGCTGAAACAACAAAAATTCTAAAACATGCAACAACACAAACAGAAACTTAGCCCAAATGAAATAAATAGTACAACTTCTCCTAATTAAAAAAATTAATGTGTATATTCCTAACTGGAGTGTGAAATCTGTACTCTTTTAAACTTCTTTTCACTTATGATCTTCAGGAGGGTTTAACTGAATACAAGAGAAAATAATTTTGCAGCAAGTTCTTTTCCCAGGCAGTTGAAATTTTGTAGTGGCAAAAATATCAAGTAAACACATTAGACACCCATAAGAACACTGCACATTGCTATGTGCTAACATAGTCCACACTAGCAGTGCATTAGGATATGAGCATCACCTACTATAAAGGGAAGGATGTAATTGTAAATATAAAGACAAAAATACTGGGATTCTGGGTATCCCATTTCTTTCTCAAATTGAACAAAACTGTGTATCAATTTTTTCAAGTCATAACCTGTGTCCTTGCTTGTAGTATGTAAGTAAAATGAAGACAGCAATGTTTGCCTAAATATAGTTTAGTCAGTGGTTTAAAATTATCCTACAGGTAGACAGTAGCACCTTGAGGAAATAAGGAGGGCAGAAATCCAAATCCCCTGTACAAGATCGTTAGGCAGAGAAAATAGTAACATACACAAACTTACCTGATCTGTTCAGGGGTTCCTCCTGATGTGGCATTAGTTATGGCCCATGCTGCTTCTTTTCTGGTGCGAAATTCAGCTTTTTGAAGTATTTCAATCAATATTGGAAAAATATTTGCATCTATAACAGCCTAAGAGATGAAATTGTAAGATTTTCCAAAAATTAATAAAGATTTCATTTCACTAATAACGTTAAATACAAGAGTTAGTGATGCCTGCTGATACCAAAGCATATAATATTTTGTATAGAAGGTGCCATACAAACTAGAAATGCTAAACTGAAATTTAGAACTATTCCAACATTGCACTGCAGCAGCCATCAGGATACCCTGGTTTTTTATTTCTGTTTCTGGTGGGCAGAGCACTGCTTACTGGACTGGCCCATTTAAAAATCATACAACACATCCTCTGTTTTCAAACTGAAGATCAAGCCTTGGAACAAAATTTCCATTTCATTGAGGTTTGTAATTTCCATCGAGAGACTGTGTCTGTAACTGGAGACTTTATTACATGAAATAACTTTTTTATGTCTGATTGAAGCAGAACGGGAAAAAAATCATATTGAATCATACTGAATTCTGATTAAGCGTTCTTATTTTTATCAATCAGAACCTTTTTTTAGGTAGCTCCAGACACCTGGAACAATAGTCAAGATGTAGTAATTTCCAGAAGAATACAACTCAGCATTGATTACATTTTGCAGGTTTTTTTTAATCCAAGCAAAATGTTCAACATTTTCAAACTGGTTCACTCTTCTCTGGACAAATTTACAGTACAAAATGTGACAGCTATTTTTATTTACAATAGTATTTCAAAATTTAGAAGAAAATATTTAGATTAGGTAATATAGACAGTTAAGACTAAAACAAATAATACAGAATCAATGCAGTATCTATTTATTTCTCCTTGTGAAGGAAAAACACGTGAAGTAGTAAAATGAAAACAAAACCAAGCAAGTAACAAATTCACAGGTTTTACCTGAATCTGAGCTCTGTTTCCTGCAGTTATATTAGAAACAGTCCAACAGGCTTCTTTTCTAATAGATTCCTTGGGACTACTAAGCAAGTGCAAGAGACACGGCAACGCAGAGCAGTTTAGAATCACCTAAAATAATTTAAAAATTGAACATTGGGTCGTACAATATATACATATATTGCCTTGTGCAATATACATATATCTATATATAAATATAAAAGCATTTTACAGATGACTTCAAAAGATTTTGAAACATATTATATTATACAAAGTGTCATAGATAACATCCTGCAAAATGAAAGTGTTCAGTGCTGTAATGTGTGGACAGACAATCCAGCAATTTGAAAGAATCTGCCTTCAGTTAAGTTCAGACCAAAAGACTGACAACAGCAAGACTAAGCAAGGCTGCTTAAGGCTAAAATATGAATAAGCCAAAATAACCGAAAAGCGTACATCTGATTTGTACAGCCATTTGTCAATTTTAAGAGACAAAGGTTTTCTATTTAATTCCTTAGCAAAATCCTCTCCTCTAGAGCTCAAAATTAAATGCAATTAAAAACCAAATATGAGAAACAATAGTCAAAGTACCATAGAGAAATTAAGCAATCCGATACATACAATGCTGTAAAAAAAAAAGTTCATTCTTGCACTAATTTAATGCTTAAAATAGCAGCCTAAACTGTCAAATTAACAATATAGATTTCTACAGAGCCTCTTTCAGTGACATACACAGATACCTGTACTGGACATGTATTTTGTCACAATTTTTACAAAATTCTGTCCTGCCAAATAATTTTTTTTAAATCAACTAGTCTTACCTGTGTTTGGATATCATCCCCAGTAACAATATTTCCAACTGCTCTTAATGCAGGGGATACCACCTTGTAATCATTATGCCTGGAGACAAATATTATATTGCTTGATATTACCAAGTGTTAAAGTATAATTTTGCATTTTCAGTGAACAATGGTTTACTTCATGTGCTAAATTTTTGGTTATTAAAAATACTGCATTACATATTGCACTTTCTCCCTGTTTAGCCAAATTTGGCAACTGGAATCCCACAACTGAATTGCTGATTCAAAGACAGGGCACTTCTATGGAACAACACTACCTAGAGCAATCTGTCCAGCAGATCCACTTCACCCAGTTCAAGTATTATTATATATGATACTGAACATGTGTCATTCAATATCCACAGAAACAGAGGGGGTCTTAGGAGGTGTATACTAAAACTCAG
Source organism: Climacteris rufus (assembly GCA_013398175.1). Taxonomy (NCBI): domain Eukaryota; kingdom Metazoa; phylum Chordata; class Aves; order Passeriformes; family Climacteridae; genus Climacteris; species Climacteris rufus. The sequence continues at coordinate 1,402,493 of VZRZ01003594.1, forward strand.
TAGTTCTGTAAGTGAAATTCCCCCCTTTGGGAGTCAACAATCCTAGAAGCCAGAACAAAAGCTCATATTCAGCTGCCTGAGGTGTGGAGGAAGGAAACTACTCAGTTGTCCTAGAGCTTCAATGGAAGAGAAAGCAACCTTACCCTCTCCCGACAGCTATAAAAACGAGCTTTTTACAGGGAACTGTGCTGAGCTATCAATGCCAGGAACTACTATCCCTGACCTGCCCTGCAGTCCCATGTGAACACAGGGATTTAGTCTCCCTTTCTAGGAAAATAATGAATCATAACCCAAATATACTAGAACAGTTCAAGAATGACTCAAGCCTGCCTCTGGACTTTGCTGAGTCCAAGAACTGTCTGTATACCAATTACATGTCCTAGAAAGGAAAATACAACAGTGAAATTCAAAAAAGAGAAAAGATGATAAATTAATTTACAATTCAAGGTTGCTCTTCAGTCTTCGCCCTTATAGTCCTTCATGCACGTGAAACCCTACATTAAATTTTAAAGAATATAAAGGAATCTTTTGGAGAAAACATTCTTCACTGTCAGTGTCAGGAATTAATTCCAGAAGTCAAGCAATCTAGCAAGCAGCTTAAAAGATTTCAGCTGAATTAATGATCACCACTTTTCACAAAAATAAGTTAAGACTTGAGGTGAGAAAACACAACTCAATTTCAATATTAATAGTACTGTAAGACATTTATTTGGTGAAGAGAAGACTTACATAAGCAGCTCTACCAATCTTCGACACACTCCAGAATCAATAACAGCTTGAATTTTATCATTGGGACCATCTGAAAGGTAAGAGAGGGCCCAGCAAGCATCTGCTAATACATCCGGGTCACTGCTAAACAACAGTCTTGACAAAACATTTAAGCAAGGAGCAACCTAGGTTAAAGAAAAATATTGCGTAAAATTAGGTGTTCTGTACTTTCCAAGTTTCAGAGAACACTCTGCAAAGGTACAACTGTGCAAAAGTATCTACTGCCCAAGTACACAAGGTCATTCATGAATGAGGACCCAGGTGGAACACTTTTGGATTAAACTAGATACCAATTCAAACCAGCAAATTGGATAATTCTGACTCACAGTCTATTTATTGAGAGATACTGTATTAAATATATAATTGTGCTGCTTAAACAAAAACCATCTGCTTTTACAGGTAACCAGATGATCAGGACTTACTGATGCTTTTTTTAATAATTCAGGGAACAGAATCTCAAAGTAATAAAGGGGCTTTTTGTTGCTGTCTTTGTAGGAGTACTGGCAGTTATTTGTAATAACCAGCTTAGAGTAATTGCTTAGACCAGAGGAGCCAGCAATCACTGAACCAGTGAGACAAGCAACATCTGATTTCAATTCTCACTGCCACTGCATCCTCTGGCGCTAATCTCTGATAACTTCCACACCAACAGAGCCAAATATATGAGACCACTTTAGCACCATTTGGAACCTGACAGGTTTCTGCCCTTCAGTCTGGGAATTTCATATTCTTTATAGACCTCAATTCTTTACCTCTACACGGGTTATGCAAATTCAGACTCTGTTATGTGTCCAGCTGGTGCTACTGTAAAGGGCAAAAAGGACCTGTTCTTATTAGCAGCTGCCCACAGGGCATCCTTGTCCTCTGAGGTTTGTATTCAAGCAGCAAGAAATCTTGTTTTTTTTCACTACCAGAACAAAACACAGCTAAAGGATATAACTTAGGAAGAGTCACTGTGAGGTGATCAATTAACTGACATCAGAAATTCCCCCATTTGTTACCATTTGTTCAAGAATTAGTAAGTAGCAATAACAGCAATTACTAACTCATGAGGTAAACTCTCTCCAGACTAACTTTAATGATCATTTAACCTCAGTGTCTTCTACCAAGCTATCCAATGTTTAGCTCTTTTAAAATCATTAACCTCACGAGAAATTAATTTCATACTGAAAAAAGAGAATCTGAAACTCCTGCTAGTCTCTGTAGTCTTTATAACCACATACTAGAGAAGAAGAAAAACAGGGGAGAGCATACAGGCAAATCACTTCTGTCATCACAGTCTGATTTAACTGCATCTGATAGAGCAGGAAACTCAAAATTTTATTCATGCAGCATGCATTCACAATCATGAAACAAACAAAAAAAAATTGAGGAAGCTTCAACTATAACTCACATTCTCTAAAACAGTTCTGGAGAAAATACAGCCCCATAGGGTTTAGTGCCAAACGTATAATTTGTCCATCATTTCACATCAGTGTATGACTATTTGCACCAGACTAACTATAGTCTCAAGTTCAGTGATGTGATTTTATTGTTGACATGTGCCAAAATAGATGATTTTGAACAGATACAACAGATGGACAAGACTGAGTGATGACATTAAAAACACAAAATGCAGTCTATATCCAGATCACAAGATTCTGTTTCTTATAAAATAGCACAAACATAAGTATTCCTTAGCTTTCTGATTTCTCAAAATTACTACTCTATTATACCTTACTGAAGTCTGGAGGTGGATTCTTTCCTCTACAGAGATTTGAGAGAGCCCAGACTGCATTTCTAGTTGTTGTAAGACGATTCGAATTTGTTAACAGTCTGTGAAAAAAAGACAACAATAATAAAAATAGTAATTTTTTTATTAAGAAGTTAGGTACCTTTATGTCTGTTATTACCCAGAGAACATCAAATCAGGGAGAGAAATCCTATTTTTGGGCACTAGTTCAAATTTATTTCTCTTCTTAGCTCACATGCCACAAATAATTTGTTAAAATCAACCGAATCTGAACAGATTATTTTGTATGGATGTCTCATTCCCAAATCATGTATATGCATATAAAGTAAACAATTGCTTATATGAAAAGTCATTCAATTAAACTTTCCTGAGAGTCTACAGAAGGGGCTAGGAGATGCAATCCTCCTTTGAATGAACTTTGATTTTATTCAGAGAATTCAATTAATAATAATAAAACAGTTCCATAAAAAAAGTTAGAACTTGGAATTTCTTATTAAAAAATTAACACACTACTTCAGTTTTTGCCAAATAGAACATGAAAGACTCAACACCCGAAAATCATGTTCACTTTCAAATGCCTACCAAGACATCTAAAATGTTAATCCTTTAAACCCTTGATGGTTATCATGTAATCATGTTCTCAGGTAATCATGTTCTCCTCTGCTATTTTAAACTATTTTACAAATGTTTCAAATAATTTTATTACTTTAATAGGTAATAAACTGAACAGAATTTGTGGGGGGGGGGTTTTACCTGTGATGAAGATACTATTGTAAGCATATAGTAAATGCTGGAATGATATTCCTAGTGAAATCTTCTAGTGGAACACAGCTCATGTACCAACTACTCTGTCAGCTCATCTCAACAAGAAAATGGATAAATAGGAAGACTAGAGCTTGGAGCTACTGGACAAAGGTGGGGAAAACAACCTATTGCCCAGTCAGCTGGAATCATAAAAATACAAATGTGTGAATTAAATCATGTCTCCCACACTATATATCCAGAAATCTGGCAATACAGAGTTCTGCACAATACATAATTTCATAACACTTCTCTCCTTTTGCAAATATTGAAAAGCTTCCAATCATGGACTAATTAATTAAAGATATGCAGGAAGCTCAGGTAAACCAAAACACTACATTCATAACGATACAATAAGAAAAGAACCATTCTCAATATAGAAAAACAACTTAAGACTCTTTTCAAGCAAATTTTAAGTTGAAGTTTACAGCTATCTATACATGCACACAACAGCTATAGTATTAGTTTACAATACTTACTCCAAGAGAGGTGGCAATATTCCACAGTTCAAAACAAAGTCTCTGCATTCTGCATTATCACCAGCAATATTCCCAAGAGCCCACACTGCCTTAAAAAGCAAAGCATCCAAGTGAATTTATACATGCTTGTGAATCAACTTTTACAGATACTTTTACAGCAAACATTATAGAATAAAGAAAAAAAATGCATGAGCAAAAAAATACACTGACGGTAAATTTTTATCTTCCTGGAGACAGATCAGCTAGCTAGTAAGCAAATGGGCCTCAAAGCCTCTGACCCCACACACCCCAATAGAGACATTCATAAATGAATTTTAAGTAGTTATAAACCCCCTCAAGAAGATAGTTACCTGCTCCTGTACATCTTCGTGTTCTGAACTAAGCAACTTAATGAAAATGGGAACAGCTCCAGTTTCAATTACAACTTTGGTGTGTAAGAAAGTTCCAGATGCTATGTTTGTCAAAGCCCAAGCTGCTTCAAACTTTTGAGGAACACAAAGACAACCAGGTTAAACCACTCAGCAGTAAAACTTAAACTCAGGAACTGCAGTTTGATGTAGGAGTTACAGAGGTTAATTTTCCCACTTTTTTTCCTTTCCACTGAAATACAATTACTATTATAGTACTCTCTATACAATAAGATACTTGGCATAGACAAAATCTCTGTTTAGTAAGAACCTTCAGTAGCTATCTCATTTTAGGTTTTTGGCTTGCAGCACAAACTGTAAGAAAGATTTCAAATCACTTATTAACTAACACAAATTTATTTTGTTCACTCAATATTAAGTTAATTCTTCTAGTACAAGTGTCCTCAAGGCCTAAGTGCTATTCTCATGGGGGAGTAGACAGAACTAGTTACCCCCACCATTAATTAGATATTTCTCAAAGATTTTGTAAAAGGGTTTCAAACAAGCCTATCAGTTTCCTGTATTTTCTTATTTTTTAGGATTTCAGCTGAACAGTACTACAATATACTCAACACAAACAAGACAGATCTTGCCCACACATCATTGCTGATGATCTTAACATACCACTCTGTAAATGCTCTTTGAACACCTTCTGCTTTCAATACCCAAGTTTTTGTCCAGCTGAATACATTACCCTAAAGACTACTATGAAATTCACAAAAGTCAAGTCACATTTTTAGTGGCAATAACTAAAACCTATGGCTTCAGTGGTGAAAAATAATTTAATTTGGTTATTAAAAAACCCCACCAAACAAAACAACATGTGTTTTTCAAAGCTCTTTTGGACGGTTTCTAATCCCATTCCAAACTCCCAACTAGTACCAGCCAAACTCACTTGCAAAGTGTAATTCTCATTCCTCTCTAGAAATTTCACAAATCTCTGTACTACTCCTGGTTTTTGTATGACTTCATCTATAGGTGGATTAGGCTCTGGGGAATAAAAACAAATATATCTGTGTAAAAAGACCAAATAAATTACTTATTCAGTATGACACAAACCATGTACATGATTTGCAGTTCTTATCATAATTTCATTGAATCATTTTATTTTCAAATGAAGGAGTTACAAACTTTTCACTTGAGAAGGCTGCAGGATCATATCTATAAAGTGCTACAATATAGTAAACACCCTGTTATGTATAGCAACAGTAACACACACTATTATCCATTGGCATGTTAGTAACACAGGACAAAACACTACTCCTTCAACCAATAGCTCAGGTCGGTGGAAGAGCAATTATGACTGGATACTATTTTAAAATACCAAGCACACCTTTACCTATCATGCTTCACAAATACCAGCACTGACAAAAACAAGTTACAACCCTTCTTTGGCAGCCATGTCATTTTTTTCCCCTCGATTACAGAATGAGAATCAGAAGCTGAATCACTGCAACAATTACTCTAAGTATATTACTGTGCAGTTAGTTACTGTCCTGGACACCTCAATCAAAACATCCTTGTCTTTTTACTTTGTCTGAAAGACTTAACATTACAATAATGAGGATTTCTGTATTTAGCCATCAGACTGGAAGGGATTTGGCAAAGTTTCTTTATAAACAGAAGTTTCACAAGGTCTATTTAAAAGTAAAACATAACTAAAGTTTAACTGACTCTGTAAGTATAATTCATAAACACAGAAGGAAGCAAACAGAAAAACCAAGCAATGTTTGCTTACCTTTAGATAGCAATTTTCTGAATTTTTGAGTTGCTGTGAGTTGTTGATCGGGATCATCCGAAAAAATCATCTGTACCATATCTACTGTAATAACTTCTTCCTAAAAATGCAAGGAGGATTTCTTATGTCTAGTACAGTGCACACTAATAGATAACATTCTAAACACACTCTAAAGTATTTACCTCTGGAATAGGTACAGTAGAGCTGACATCAGGATCCTGAATTGGACTTTCTACCATAGATTCTTCATTTCCCGGGAGAGAAACATTTCGGCGTTTAAACAGCTGAACAAAGGAGAAATTTTTGGGAGACATTACAACTTATTAAAGAATGAATACTAATGACATACAGTTGAAAAATGCTTTCACCAATACCAGTTAAAGAATTTTAACTACTCACCTTCCTACTCATTCATACAAGGGGAATTCTATATGGAAGCATAGACAACATAAAAGAGAAACACTACTATGTCTGCCTTGATACACTGCACAACAAACCTTCAGATAGACATGTAAAACTGAATTGTTATTAGTTATCAAAGATCCATCAATTTTTCCACAAGAAAAAGAAGATACAGATCTTTTTGCTTTTAGTCTTTTATCCTTATAAGCAGCACTCATTTTTAAGCAAGAAATAGTATTCTAAAAGCTACTTTCCCCTTTCTTAGTTGATTGGCTAAAATCATCAAAACATAGCCACTGTTTGGGCTTCAGAACACTGTGTTCCTCCCTTCAACTGAAGACTACTAAGTAGCACCTGTATTTCATACAAAGTTGCAGAAAGATTAAACCAGAAACATTATTTTAATGTACAAAAGAAAAAACAGTGTAGTTTCAAGGGGAACTTTCCAACCATGCAACATTAAACATTCTTTATGTCCAAAAATCGCTTTACAATTGGCTGCATGCACTGCCTATGCTCAAAATACATACCTGCACTGTAGTATTCAATAATTACACTATGTTTAATGAGTGCCTCTTCATTTTCTGGCATACAAACAAAACATACACATTGGTCTGTTCTCTTCTAGAAACCAAACCTAAATTCTCATCTTTATTCCAGTATTACACTTACATCTACTGTAACTAACAATTCTAGGAATATTAAATTCGTACCTTGAAAAATAAATAACAGGATCTCAGTCCATTGACTAAGATTTCACCTGTACTAAATCCTGAAGGTTTTGTCCCTCTAGGTATCTAGAGATAGAGGTTTCTGCTGTTGTACATGTTCAGAAGTGCAGAACAACTCCAGGTTTACATCCAGCCCTATTTCAACAGGAACATCCACCAGGGCATTCCCTCCCTTGCTCGGCACACTTATGGATTGGGCATAATTCTAGACACAAAGCAACTACAGAACCCTGAATGCAAGTAAGGTTTCATTCCATTTAAACCCACAAAGGAAGAAGAAACAACATTCCTTTTCTGCCATTCAGCCATTCTTTCTAGGACTTAAGGACACACAAGCTCTTGGCTGAAACACGTAAACGGTTATCGTTTGGTCTATCTACCAGTTATAATTTCTTCTGGAGCAAAAGCAGTCTCATCTCCCTGCATAAAATCATTCTCTGCAGTTCAGGAAGGGCTGAGAAATACCAGTCCAAAAAACTAAGACCAAGGAGAGCATAACAGTAGTCTCATTGTTACAAGTCAGCATGGGAGAGGAAACACCCATTATTTTCATAATTTATCTAGGGAGTGTTTACTACAAAATACACAAACTAAACTTCCAGCAGGGACTGCAGTGCAGTTACCCATGCACAGGTAAATGCTCCAGTAGCAAACCACTTCTGACTCTTACCACTCCGGCCCAAATAACTTAAATTCTTTTCCCATGCACCACTTTCCCAGCAGAAGGGTAAGTATTCCCATCTCAGAGCAGACTGTAGGTCAGAGCCTGGCACACTCTAGATTGTGGGAGATAAACTCATCCACTTTAGACCAACCAGAAGAACAAACTACATTCCTTACCTTCCCGTCAAAAAACTAGTAAACATTCTGCGAGAAGGGAATGCCACAAACTATTAAATGATACAATATTCCACCTACTCTGATCACTAAACTGAATGAGAACAACTGCAAATATTTATATAATAGCTCAGGGATAGTAATTGGTAGCCACTTTATTAAGTTACTGTAGAAGAGTTCTTGGGCAATTTGAAGTACGGTATCAAAGATGAAAACAAACCTCTCCCTTCAAACAGCAAAACTTTGACCCAGATTCTGGAAGAGAATGCAAGGTTTCAAATTCTTACTGGAAATAACAGTATTCTTTCAGGCTAGTCTCACACGTTTAAGCCTAGACTAAAGATTAAAGTTAAAAGTCACAAATCTCTCCTCTGTGTGCCCTGGTAACTTTCAAGGGCTTCTGTTCATTTTTTTATGATCCTATTGAGTGGTCCCTGGTGCTTCCCATGAAAGGGACATTCAACCTGGGACTCTGGATTCTACTCCAGAGGAGGAGTCTCCTCAAGTCCTTTCATGTATCTGAATAAAGCTTCACAAGCCCTGAACAGTTAACAGCTCACCAAGACGCTTACCTGCTCTTCTCTTTTCTGTTTCCGAAGCTGGATGCCTTCCTCCTCTCTTCGCCTGCGCATTTCTTGAGGATTAAGTGCATTGTTCTTGTAGCTTTTCATTCTGAAGTTATCTTTACCTGGGCTGGCCATGTTGTCTGTTAAAAAAAAAGAAAATTACTCCAAAAGGCCAAACCTCACAAGACAGACCTGCCATCTCCTGTACTACAAAAGTATCTCCAGCAGCAGCTGTATATTCCTGCATCTGCTTGCAATACCCCATTCATCAACAGAAATCTTTAATGTAGAAATCACAGAAAAACCTTTTCCTAGACAGGCATTTCTAAACTGTAGATTAAACTACAGTTCATCTCAAGGATCAGATACATCAGTAGGGCATAAGCTACTGTAAAAAAAAAAGAAAAAACAAAAACAAACCATGCATCTTACAAGCAAGCTGAGAAACAAAAAGCAAAGATATTCTGCTGCTCAATTTTGATTCTGTCAGCAAGCAAGCAAAGAAATTTCCTTCCTCCTATCATAAAGATGGCATTAAATGCCTTATAGAGAAGGACAAACCCGAGAAGAAAACCTGCAATAATTATTGCTTCATTTAATACCTTATGGCATTGTTTTTTTACTTTCACTATCTCACAAACATAACAGAATCTGAAGGTTATGCTGCATTTCCTTCTAAACTGTATGCAGAATAATTTAAGGGTCAGTAGCACCCGGACAGACACACTATTTTCCATTTTAAACAAACAAAATTATTGATTCATGCTAATTAACAGCTCTTTTAATGGATTTGGAGGATTAGAATCTGACTGTCATTTCAGATATATCAGTTGTGGAAAGATAAAAGTGACAGTACATGATTTTGTCAGCGGAATGATCAAACTGAGTGGGAAAGGTTGGTAATAGCATGGTGCTTTTTTTAAAGCTAAAACTGTAGTCTTCATCTGAGAAACAACTGTCAAAAACACAATTCAAGACTACACAAACTATCACTTGTCTGGAATTCTACAAGGAGAAAACATGTAAACTACACCTCTTGAACTGTGCACAATTCTCTGTTGACTTCCATGCTGCGACAACTTGTTTTCGAGTTTGGGATTTTTGTTTGGTTTGGGAATTTTTTTATATCAGCAGCAGCAAGAACTGATAAGCAATAAACATAAGCTATGAGAGGAAAACAGACTGCAGACTTAGGCTGACAGCAACAAGACACCCCAAGGACTCAGCAGCCTGTTTCACTCAAATCGTTGCTTCACAAGAAGCTAAATAAATTGCTGACATCTCTGGACCACAATGCTAAGTGTGTCACTGTCTAAAGCAAATTTCTAGCAACACTCAGGTAACTTTTGAGGTACAAATAAAAAAGATAGTTTTCCCAGCAATGCTACTGGTTTAACTAGTCCTAGAACACAATCTCTTTCTTAACTGCTCATGTCTTGCTAATTTAGTTGTGTCAATAAAACTGTCAGGCCACGCAACGGACTGAACAAGAAAAGTGTGCATTCGAAGTAAAGCAGTCACCAGCTCTGTAAAGAGTTACTGGAAGTCAACTGGAAGGAAGGTCTTATCAAAATTCTTTTTAAAAAGAAAAGCTTAGGCAATTATAGTTTCATTCCCCCACAAGGCTTTTGGTGCATCATAAGTGCAAGAAGACTGGCAGTCCCTGGTCTCACACGTTCTGCATCTAGATCCGAGCAAGCCTGCACTTCTGTGCTACAAAACTACACTCGTTTTAACACCAAATCTCTCCACTCACCACATCCTGCATCGCGCCCACTTGTTGTGCATAGTCTAAGACCTACCATTCCGCTTTTTCTTTTCCTTCTTGCCTACATAAGGCTGCCTGAACACGGCACCTCGCTGCCCCTCCGTCCCCTTCCCGGCGGGACGCTGACCACAGGCTTCGCACCGGCCCAGCCCGCAGGGACCGAGCAGTCCGCGACCGCCAGGACCGAGCGACCTGTCAGCCCGTGAGGCCGGACACCCACCCCGGCTACACGCAGCCAGGAGCGAAGCTCTTCACCCACGGCCCCAGCAGAAGGAGTGGGAAAGCCCCCTCCGTCAGCAGCAGGGCAGGGGAGCGGGAGGACAAGAGAGCCCTCTTGGCTAAGGGAGCGGGCACCCCGCCCCAGCCCGAGCCGAGCTGCCGTGCGGGCAATGCCCCGCCGGAGCCAGCGGCAGACCGGCCTGCGCCGGGCACCCCGCTCCGCCCCACAAGCGGTGCAGCCCTACCCGCCGTCTCTTAGCTCTTTTCCCTCCTTACCCATCGCGGCGGACACGCCCGGCGCCCGCCGCCGTCCAAACGAGAAATCCCCGCTCCGCAGCGCTCGGCGCCGGCGGCGGACACCGAAGCAAGATGGCGGACGCCGCC
>VZRZ01003594.1:1413466-1434444 GCA_013398175.1 Climacteris rufus
CACCGCGGGCTCCGGCGAGCTCCGCCGGCACATCGAGGCGGCCCACCCGGAGCCGGGTCCGCCGGGCTCCCGCCGCCCTGAGGCGCCGCCCGAGTGCCCTTTCTGCGGGGAGGCGGCGGGCGGGGAGCTGGAGGAGCACGTCAGGGCGCGGCACGGGCACCTGCTGGGCGCCCCGGGCACGGGTGAGCGGCGGCCCGAGGAGGGTTATCCCCGCGGGGGTCGGGGTGGCAGTGGAGAACCGACCGGGAGATAAAGTTGGAGCAAGGGAAATGGTTGTTTATTTACGTACTGTATTTTGTTTTAGGCCTAGTCAATGTTATTTTGGCTAATTGGCCGAAGTTGCTGGTAGCTATTTCAGAAACTTAATTGTTATAAATGACTTTGAGTCCACTAAAGTTAATTACGTTAGTGAGTTAATGTTAGTTTCTGGAGGTTGAACTAGCTGGCGTTCTGATTGCTAATTACGTTGAAGCTACTCAGTGGCGAACTCAAATGCGTTGAGTGTAATATTCATATGGACCCCTTAGATGGCGTGAAATTACCCGTATCAGGGGAAAGTATTCTAGAGGATTCCATGAGGAGAGAGTGATGTCATCGGGAGTGTGGATTGTACCAAGCGAGAACCAACCAACCCCTAGAGCGTGATTGGACAGGGATCCACCAGACGAACGAGCCGATAATGTGAAGGATCCAGAAAGGGATCAATGGGTGCAATGGGCTGGGTACAAGACGGAGCCGGCGCGTCGCACTTGTGAGGGAGAGCAGCCAGCGTGGTGCCTGCTGCGTTTGGGTCTGCTCTGCCACGTGGATTTGGGAGCTTATCTCGGTGCTTCAGGTCTTGGTTGTTAGTTAATAAAGTGGTTTTTCCTCGCGATTGGGAATGAGTTGTGTTGTTCGTCATGCCCTTGCTCCCCTTTTAACATTAATGATAGTATCTCTGCTAGTGGGTAATTCCCTTCGAAGAATAGTATTTGTGATGTAACAAGCTATATGTACTGACAGGATAAACTAATTATTAGAATGCAGACTGTAGCAGTATAGACAACCACAGTGCTTAATCTGTGATTAAAATGTTTTTATTAACAAAAAAAATCAAAACCAGCAAACAACCAGAATGAAAACTGAAACAACTGCCCCAGGTGTTTGTTGAATAACATCTTGCTTCTATGGGTGCAAATAATGGAGAGCTTGAATAACTTAGTTGCCTGCATGCCAGCTTCTTCTTCAGAAATAGTTGTATTAAGGGTGGTTTGGTTTTTTAATGTATTTAGCATGCTTCAGAAAACTGTGTTTTGGTGTTATGTTAAATGCTGCTGGTGAATTTATATTATTATACCTAAAATTTCCCTCCAAGCGGTTAAGAAGATTTAGCTGTGACAAATGCCTTCCAGAAACTGCTAATGCAGGATATTAATTCTTGGGTTTTGTGAACCTGGGAAGATGCAGGTAAAATCTAGGGAGTCAAAAGGAGAGCAGGGAAGGTGGAGTCAGGCACTGGTCTGTGGTTCCCAGTGACAGGACCACAGGCAGCAAGCACAAGTCAAAGTACAAGAAATGCCATTTAAATGCAAGAACACTGGGCTTTTTTACTGTGAAAGTGGTCAAACACTGGAATACATTCTCTGGGGAATTTGTGGAGAGTCTATACTTGGAATTACTAAAAAAATATATGAGAAACACCCCATGTAACATAACCTGTTTAATTTGACTCTACTACCAGGGACGAGAGGATCTCCAGAACTCCTTTTGAACCTTACCTATTCTGTGTATAATAATAATATTTAACAATAATAATACTACTAAAACTGCAGGAAGAGTATTTATTTGAGGGGATGCAGAAAGACCCATAAGATAAGAATGACAGCACTTTTTACTTTATTCTTTCAGCCCACTATCTGCTGTGTTATTATATGAATTTTAAATTCTTGTAAGCAAGTCGTCTTCTGTTAGCAGAACAGATGTTTATATGAATGGTTTGATATTTAAGACTAAGCATTTCTTGATACAAATATTATCTTAGGAAATTGTGTTCTGTAAGTTAAATGGGGCAAAATTTAGTGGAAAGAAGGAAAATATGTCTTAAAATTTTCATGTATTTAGATACAAATTCTTAAGTGGTTAAGAGAGTAACAGCTGTACAGAATTAGCTGTCTTTCACTGGGGAATTTCAATGGCAGCAAAAACTTCATTACTGTGTATATGACTTAAACTGCATATCAATTAGTGGGGTGATTATCACAAAAAAAACTGAATTGCAATCTATAAAGAAGCAACTGCTTTTCCTTTTCAGACACAGGAAATGGTGAACAGCTATATGAATGTCCTATGTGTAGTCTTACCTGTACAAACATTCAGATTCTTGAAGAACACGTGGATTTGCACTTTGAGGAACATAGCTTTTCAGAAGGTACGTGAAGGGATACAGGCTTGATAATACTTGAAAGCATTTACAAGTGTTTGCATGTTGTAATATAGAATCTTACACAAAACTTAAACATTTCTGTATTTAAAAAGGGTACTGGACACCTGTATAATGAAGCTAGATAGTTAATAGCAGGTTCTATCACTTGGCCAAGTGCTCTACTTAATTGCCATTCTAAAAGAGATCTTTCACTGTGCATGGTTGTAAAGTAAATGAACTGCATGTTAGCCAAAAGAAAAACATAGAGCAAAAAATGTTTAAAATACAGCAGTATTATATATTTGGTTTTTTTAACTCTATAGAAGCTTTACATAAATGGAATTTACAGTGATACATTCCAGTGTGATTAGCTGAAAGCTTACAAGTTCTGAAAACTTCTTTTTTTTCTCAATTCTTTTCTGCAAATACTTGTGCTGATTTATTAGCCATAGCCTTAAAGTAAAAGAATCAAAATTAATTTTATTTTATAGCATGGCTAACAGAATCCTAGAGGTTCCCTCTCCAGTTTTCTGATGCTAAATTTTTGTCACTTCCTTATGAGACTGCTGTCAATGGTCCTAGAAGCTAATAAGTGTGTGGTATTAAAAAATCTGGGACTTCTTGCAAACAGTGAAGTGAAACATGGTAAGCAAAAGCTGTCTTCATAGTGGTAGAGATACATGCATTATTTGCCAAGTAATTGCTCCAGTAACTGCATAAACTTTGTCCAAGTCAAGAGTCTGAGTCTTGGTAGACTGAATGCAGTCAGTCCTGTTTAGTGTTTGTTGCTAATGGCTCAAAATAATGTGGGATGCAGCTCCTAAAATTAATGCCCGGTTGTGTTTACGTGTGTCTGCTTAGAAAGGAATCTTTAAAAATTAAACAAGTGATCCCTTAAAGTATTACTAACCTCCTGATGAAGTCCCCTCACTTTGGAATGTTATTCTGCCACAGGTGGAAACATAAGAGATCTAGAACTGGCTCAGCAACTGCAAACCGAAGAAGATGAACGTCAGAGATCCGAAGAAGAGAAGCGAGAGAAGGAAGAATTTAAAAAGCTGCAGGTACACTACTGTTTCTAAATGATAAACTTAGGAGCAGTTGTGCCTTTAGCAGCTGAGTATCTTGGAATTGTAATGTCTGGAATGGCCTTACCAGGTCAGACCTGTGCAAGTCACACAGTCTGTGTTGAGGTAATGATGCAGGGGTGGGTTGGAAGCAAATTCAGTCTCTTGGCAACCCTGGTTGTGGCACAGGTGGTGGATATGAGAGCTTTGAGCTACTTGGCTTCTGCTTTGAGTGGTGCTGGCTTGGGATGGTGCTGGCTGCTCCCTGTGCTTGCTGTAGCTGTACTGCTCTCCCAGCACACCTGCTGCCTGTGCTCCATCCAGCTCTAGTGCTCTGCCTTGCAGTGCAGCCTGGAGCATGTTCCCTGCCAGAGTGCCAAAGGCCTTGAGCATCCTGGCTGTCCTCTACTGGAGTACCATCACCTGCTCCAGGTCCTGCTTCCCTCTGCCTCCTATCTCACAGCCCTGGTAACTCACTTGCCAGTCTCACTACGTCCTTGCCAGACTGCCTCTGTGCCAATGGCTCTGCCAAGAGGGAGCAGAAGGATGTGTTGCTTTTCCAGGTGTGGCTTTCCTGGTCCCACATTGATATTCCAAAATGAAGCTTTACCTTCAGCTCTAAAATAATTGTAATTCTGAAGTTCTTATATCCCACTATTTTTCAAAGTTACTGATAGTGATTTTGAGAAGCTGCATGCGCAAAAGGTGAATTTTGAAAATGTAATTTAAATCGTGCACATTCCGTCCCTAACAGAGACAGTATGGCTTGGATAATTCTGGTGGCTTCAAGCAGCAATTTTTAAAGAATATGGAAAGAGAAGTTGATAGAGGAAGGATGCAGCCCTTTGAATATCATAAGAGAAAAGCTGACATGATGGAAAGTTTGGCTTCTGGTATAGATGATGGGAAAACGAAAACTTCAGGTAAAGATGCTGAAATTAGAAAACTAAGACTGTACTTTCTAGACCTGGATTGTAGTGACCAAACCTGTGTTATGTTTTAACAAAACATAATTCATTGTTTAGTAGTGATTGTGTCCTAGTTCTAAATTTTATTTTCTAGACCAATCTATATCGTTATAGTCCTGAACTAATAAGGAAATTAAAGCTTGGTGTATCTTTAATCTGTATTCTAACCTGAAGGCTTTTTTTTTCTTTTTTGTTTTTTCTATGGAACCTTGGAACCAAGTTGTCTGGTTAAGGGCATAAATACAGTATGTATCAGAAGATGCAAATGTCTTGTTACAGGCTGCTTGCCCTTGACTTGTTTCCTACTTAGTACTCATTAGTTCCTAACCCAGTGTAGGTGTTCAGATTTACAGTAGCTTTTTGTCTTGTGTTTCAGTCAATCGTTATATCGTGTAAGCTGGTTACAGGTGAGCACAGTGTTCAACTGATTACAAAGTCTAAGAGAAGACTGGGAGGAGTAGACACCTACTTGATACAGCTTCTTTTAAATGTTTTATAGTTGGTGCAAAAATACAGTGCAGATGGATTTCTGTGTCCTTTTCAGAAGGCTCCTGTGTCTTTACTTTACAAGACCACAGTTCAAAGGTCTCTTAGCCTGTTGCTAGTGGTTCTCACTTACAAAATATCCACTTGGTTTTTCACAGGTAAAACAAATTCTCTTCTATAAAATGCATTGCATGGAAATAACACATTTAAAGTTTTCATTCTTGGTAATGATTTAGATTTCAGAGAGGTACTTAGAAAATAATCTGTGGTGACTATGGAATAATTCTGTTCACAATAACATGGCAATAAGGGGCCTTTGAGGATTTACATATATGAATTGGAGAGAGCATTCCCAAGCATATTCTTTCATGTAGCAAAGAAGAACTTGGAATAGCCTGCAAGTGTATTATTTTAAAATATTTACAGTAATTCTCAAGTTCTGTGCCATTCCTTTTTTTTTTTCCCCACTCTCAGTTTCTCCAGGAAGAATAAGTTGGGGGAATAAAAAGTTTACATAGTATGCATAAGTACTGCCATGTTTTTAAGGGGATCTTGTACTGGAGGTGACAGGGGCATAGGAATGCTTTATTGGTGACATACTTTTTTTATATCCTTGTAATAGTTCTTATGACTATCACAGTCTATAATTTATTTATAGACTGTTTAATTTAAAACCCGTTTAATTTAAAATACTCATTGTGTAGGAGCAGTGAAAAAATAGATTTAGTTTTGAAAGCTTCACAGTAAATAAATTCATCAAAGCAAAGACCCTTGAAATTAAATAGGTGCAAAAAGCATTGAAATTAAATAAGTGCAATGTCCACCGGTTTTGGGATTTGGACTTTAATTGTAACGTAGGATCACTTAGAAGTTTTAAAATAAATCTGTATCTGATCCAAATTGGGGAAGGAATCTTCTGGTGAAATTTGTAGTTCATTTTACAGATAAGTTTTGTATTTTTGTCTTCTTTTAGGAGTCATTGAAGCACTGTGCAAGTACTATCAGAATGAGAACAAAGATGTGAGGCGTGTGTGGCTTTCAGCCGGAGTAGATCACTTCCATTCATCTTTGGGCGACAGAGGCTGGGGTTGTGGTTACAGGAATTTCCAAATGCTCCTTTCCTCACTGTTGCAAAACAGCTTCTACAACGACTGCCTGAGAGGTATTAAACAAAATGCTGTTTGTTCTACGTACCTGGGATGACAACCTGCTGACTGATGCTTTGCCTTTTCATTTACACAGCAAGTCTTACAAGGTCAATGATACCTATTAAGTGGTGGTTATACCACTGACACTTACTGTGCAAAGAGTCAGAGAGGTGAATACTGGCAAGACATGATGTGGTTGAAGTCTTACCTTTAGTTTTTTTGGTACACCTTTGTAACATCAACTGCCTCTAATAAAAGAAGCTGAGTATTTTTAATTAATAGACTATTTCAATCATTGTAACAACTATTCAAAAGCTTTTCTGTTCCAGATACTACACTAATTCCTAGTATACCAAAGATTCAGTCCATGATTGAAGATGCCTGGAGAGAAGGTTTTGATCCTCATGGGGCATCTCACTTCAACAACAGATTACATGGTTCCAAAGCATGGATAGGAGCATGTGAAATTTATTCACTGTTAACCAGTCTCAGGATAAAGTAAATATTGCTTTTTGTTGTTGTTATTTTTAAGTGCCGATTTAAGTGCTGTACCTTTTAAAGGTTAGAATTCTCAACTGTGTATCACAAAGACACCTTAATGATTTAAAAAATTTCACCTATCTATAAACAGATCTGATTAAATGCAGCATGAAGCTATATAACTACTTACAGATATTTATAGCTACTTTTAGGAGGTATATAAACTGAATAACTACTTAGAGCATTGAGACTTGGTGCAGAATGATGCCACATAGGCATAAATTCAAATATAGGTTAAAAACTTAGTTTTTCTAGAAGTTTCTTTGTAAGAAGGATCTGAATTGCAGCAATTTTCAATGGCTTTTAGTTAGATTCTCTAGGGTACATGTATCACTTACAAAAAAAAATAACATTAATTTTTGCAAGCTTCACGACTTCTTGTTAGACTGAACAGAATAGAGCACTTCTTTGTTATGTAGTACATTTTCCAGTTTGGGACAGTATATGTTGGCTGGCACTACTCTTGTATTAAAAAAAAAAAAAAAAAGGTGGTAAGGACCACTTGGTACAGGAGGAAGGGAACCAGAGGTGAACAATTTGTTTTAACGAACAACCTGCTTGAAATTTTATTGTTGTTTTCATTCTCAATGTTTTGTAGGTGCCAAATCATTGACTTTCACAAACCAACTGGCCCTATGGGTACACACCCTCGTTTGTTTGAGTGGGTTTTGCATTACTATTCTACAGATAGTGAAGGGAGTGCAAAGGTAGTGTGTACTTCCAAACCACCCATCTACTTGCAGCATCAAGGTCAGTATCACAATATGCTGGCTTCCTACTATTCTCTGTCTCCCTTTATGTGTGTTGCAATTCAGAGCAGCGTTTTTTAGTCCTTCTTCATTGAATTGAAGGCATGGCTTTACTTCCTGTAATTTTCTTATTTAATAAGAGCAGCATTAAAGTTTGTACTTTGATTGGATGGAAGAGCTGATTGTGATTGGGATCTCTTGGGATCCCAATGTGATTGGGATCTTTTTGACATTTACTCTTTACTTACAACTAACTTCTTAAATTTCAAGTAATGCTTTCCTTGATCTGAATATTTGTAGTGTGTGACAAGGAAGCAAATGGGATTTTTGTGTTCTTAAAATACTGAAACTCTCTCTTCATATTAGGTCACAGTCGTACTGTTGTTGGAATAGAAGAGAAGAAGAACAAAAGCTTGTGTTTGCTACTGTTTGACCCAGGATGTTCTTCTCAAGAAATGCAGAAACTGCTAAAACAGAACAGTGATGGAACTGGTCTCAAACTACTTCGGAAATTTGTGGGCAGCCTAAAAGAAAAGCAATACCAGATAGTGGCTGTAGACGGGGCGCTCTCTGTGGAAGAGAAAGCCGTAAGTATTTCAGAAAACAGTTTCTGTTTGTGAAAATTTAAGGCAATCTGCATCTCTTCTTTAGATGCATATCCATACATCTCTTCTTTAAATGAATGTCCATATATGGTTGCATGCTGGATTTTTTTACTCTTCACTGTCCCTGTTTTTTCTCTGCTATTTTCTGCTTATATAATTCCAGGATATCAAAACCAAAAATGTTTTGCATATAAATGGATGCCACCTTCATGCAACTGACAACTTCTAAGTCTTGTTTGAAGCTTTCAGCTGTTTGCAGATGTAAATTAGGCTTTTTTTAAACTTTCCATTTTCTTACAATGTTTGTTCCTAAATAACTTACTATGAGCATGTAAGTTACTTACAATCATTCATAGTGCAAAATTACGTTCACAGATTTATATTGCAATTTTGTAGAGTTATGTGGTGTCTATCAGCCTTTGATAGCTGAAGAAAAAGGTACACAGAGACTGAGGCCTAACTGTCCAATGTCTCCACTCCCCAGCTTGGACACTACAACTAGTGCCTTCAGCTTTCTAAAAGTATTTAGAATTTCACATATTTAAAACACAGCCCTGAGGAACTTCAGTTTGAACTGTTGAAAATTTTATAAATCCTACCCATGTGTTTATCTTTGGGCATTTTAACTTTTTTAAGACCTTAGAAGTGTTTAGCTGATTGTCAGATGTAGTTTTTGTTTCTTAAGCTTTTTCTTTCCTACACTAAAAGATTGATTTTGAGCACCCATGTTGCAATTCTGTTTTATCAGCACTTTTCATCATGTTCAAGTTTCAGGACAGACTTTTATTTAAACTATGAAATAGCTGGCAACTGAATCACTTACTCAATTGTATTTAATATGTGTAGGTTGAAATGAGGTATTGTCTTCAATATTTTCTGGCCCTGAACATGTCAAATATCAGTGAAGCATGGCCATCCTCTCCTACGGGCAAAAGCTTTTATATTCAGGACACAGTGAAAAAAAAGTGTTGTTTGGGATTTGGCAGGGAGAAGGGGGGGTTGTTTGGTTTTGATTTGGCACCTTTTTTTTTCTTCTTTTCAAAGATTTGATTGATATTTAAAAATGCCAGGTTTTTAGAGTGTTGTCTTGAAAGCTCCTTATGTTGTCTTGTAACTCCTTATACTCATTAAGATTACTAAACTACTAATTTGGAAGAAGCTCTTTTAAAGTGGTGGTTTTGTTCATTAAAGTATTTTTTTCTCCTCTCTCCCCACCTATTTTTAGGCTCGATGCCGTGCTTCTCAGGTCTTAACATCAGAGAAGATTCCTTAAAGGATTCCTTTACTACCCTGTTGCTGGAGTTTGCTGAGTGCAAAACATTAAACTTCTGGACCATGACCCTAACTCAACAATTTTTAGACTTAAACTATGTGTCTCTAAATGCCTGGGGGCTCTGGGGAAGCACAACACTGGAGTAAACCTGTAGTTCTTGTGTTCAGTCAAAACTCTGCCATCCTGATAAAACTGTAAATCTGAAATATTACAGTCTTGGTCTTAATAGAAAATGTGTTATTTTCAGAGTTGCTTAAGTTACAACACCTAATGTCTTGTAGCAAACTCTGCGCTGTTGTTACTGAGCAGTGGATAAAGATAGTAGGGAACTATGCTATTGGAGTTCCTGGTCATGGTTTACCTCCATAAATGTATTTATGCTGCCACTGTGACCAGTCCTCTCTTTCTTCATGATACAGTCTGTTCCACCAGGGATTAGCTTACTAGTGAACTTCTTTTCAGTTAGCTGGCTTCTCTAGATGTATCACTTTTAAACATGAGCACGTGCTTAGGAGGTGTTGGCATTAGCTAAGAGATCTAAGAAAGCAACAGAGTCCAGAGTAAAGTGTGTGTGCTTTAGAGGCTGTGCAAGACAGTCCTTTGGGGTATAGGAAAAAAGTGTTTCTTTGGTACCATGAATAAATAAAATAATTATATATTTTTAACAGTGTTTATTCCGTCTTCACTTCATCTTTTTTTTTTAACGTTTATTTTTGTGTCTGTTTTATAATGTACATCCTAAAAGGACATTTGAACTGCCTTTGACTGGGGCTGTGTTGTGCAGTGTTAATGCCATTTAAGCCACGGGAGCTGTCTGCTGAAACAAGTACCTTGGGTGTGTGAGGCATTTCACTATACCTAGGACGTGCTGCTCTGGCTGAATTACAGTGCAGGCTTTGGACTGGTGCAGTTAAAAGCAATACACATGAAAAGTTGTCAGCACCAGGATTTTTAATTACTATAATTCTATCAAAGCTTATGAATGGGATTTTTTTCAATTAATAAGTAGACTTCACTCTAGTCCAAAGTGCGTAAGCAAATTGAAATATCCCACCTCCACTTTGTCCACAAAAAAAACCCCTTCTTCGTTCCCTTCAGCAAACTAAGTCACACACACACACAGAGCCAGGCTTACTCTCAGTCACATTCCCTTTTATTTCACAGATGTTAATTGCTAACAAAGCTAAACAAATCTGCAGTTCAGATTGAGTCACAAACTTCTTCCAAAGCCCTGCAGGAACAGACTTTGTGCAATTTTTTTGTCACTTCAACCCTTATTATTTCCTCTGCTTTGAAATATAACAGCAAAACACATTTTCACATTTTAACTTGTTTTACATCATTTTAACATTTCTTAAGCTATACATTCTCTGCATGAAAATCAATAAATATGTTAGTGTGAAAACAGACTAGAAAATCTAATTATTCTAGAAATATAGTTCAGGAGAAACTTTCATATGTAGATGACTCTTGTCAGCAATCCACTTGGAAAATTTTCTGATTACTACACTTGCACAGACTTCACAACATTCTTGGATTCAGTCCAAATTTAAAGAGAACCAATTCACTCCTTTTGTGAAAAAATGCCAGTTTTAAACATACACAGCTGAAAATGGAAAGCAGCCTTAGGAATTAAATGGGGGTTTATGCAGCTGAACTAAAACATATGAGAAGTAAATTAAGTTCAGTGCTGAAGAACATTTTAAAGCATCCTAGCAATTACACAGGAAGCTGGATGTAGTAACTATGAAGCTTTCAATCCAACCGTATCTTTGGAAAAGTCAAGATTTAACATCACATTAGCTCACAATTTTTCAGTGTATTTGGTAACTGCTGGAGCACAGATCCTGCTTATTGCTTTGAAACACAATGTTATCATTGAAACCTAGATACCTACCTGGAGTTCGTAGTAGCCAAAATTAAAAAGATCAAAGGGAGGACAGTAGGAACAAAGGCACATGGTTAATTTATAAAAGTATTTACAGGGTTCTTGAACATTTATTTCTATCTACTACAAATTTATTTATCTTGAATTTAAAAAAAAATTTTAAAAAGCAGGTTAAAGGAGATCATCCTAAGCAGATGTTCTCAAACAGTATGAGCAGAGAATCTTATACACCATTAAATTATTTCAGGAATTAAATCTGCCACTTTCAATATGGAATTTTCAAATACTAACATTCATAAATTTATTATTCCTTTAAGCAATGTGATACTTTAGTGCAACTCTCTTCAAAGAGTGAAGCTGGCACAGTTAAGGCAGTCTAGGAACAGTGTTTAAAATTCAGCACACAGTGTTTAATCCTTGCGGTGCCTGCCTCTGTTTGGAAAGCTGGCTTCTGAAGCCATCACCCTTCTGGCACTGCACTTTCCAACACAGCATGTTTAAACACCACGGTTCTTGCAGTGTTTGGGGGTGTTTTGGAGTGGTAAGGGAGGAGTCTAATACCTGTTAGCTCCAGAAGCAACTGCAGGATGGGTGACATCCCCAAGTCGATGTGTAGTTTTACTTCATTCTGTGCTCACCTTCATAGGCTGCCAACAAGATGCTTCTAAAACTACACCAGTTACATTCAAACCTATAAGAACTCTATAAACCCTGTTGCTGTAATCTGCACTCCACTCAATGTTTCAACAGTCTGCTGCCAAAAGCAAACTAGTTTTCCTAGGGTGTGTTTAGATTTTTCATGGAAGTTCATTGACGTACACATTCAAAAAAACCCAAACCCTCTCTGAACAAATCAACCAAACTTTAAGAGGACTTCACCATAGCCTGATTTTTTTCCCTACTGACCTGAACGACTCATTTTGAAAATATTATTTATTGACTATGACAAAAAATGTTACTCCAATTGTATGGAAATGGTTTCCATTAAACTTTAATAAGGCTATACAACAAAAGTGACTAGTGCTGTCTATCTGCAGCTGATATATTGGGGCACCAGAACTGACTTAAGTGTTAAAAAATTCCACAGGAGGAAGAAACAAAAAATAAATAACTGCATAGTATGTGATCCCTTTTATTCACCAAAGCTGCCTACGGAAGCTATCCCAGGTGGAAGACAGCAGAACAGCTGCTCAGCATTCAGATGCAGGTGTGTTTAGTGCTTGCTGTAACATCTTCCCATCTTGCTTGTTGCCACATCTCTTCAAAGGACAATTACAGAAGTAGGAAGGAAAAAAAATTAGAGAAAACAGAAAAGCATTTTTAGACAGATCATTATTTCTCAAATTTTACATTTGAAATACGAAAGTAAATTTATTCATAGTGAAAGTCATCAGAAGACCATTCTCCTGGATTTAAAATATTTTGGTTTTTTCTTTGGAAAAAAAATTTAAAAAAAGAAAAAAGAAAAACAATACACATTACTAAAACCACAGATGCTGTGGTTTTCCTGCCTGCCCCTCTCCTGACATATGTCCATACTGATGACAGAATCAGTTCAAATAAATCTAATCACTATCTAAATTAACAGGGTTGTAGTCAGGATCATCCTCTTCATCATCCAACTCTAAATCATCCATTTCTTGGAATAAAGATTCATCAACCTCCACATTGTTTCCAGCTGTAAAGAACAGAAAAATAATTTATCTTCATGCACTGAGGAAAGCAGTAACAGCAACACAACACACAAGACTTTTTCATATTCTTCAATGTAGGTAGCTGCTAACTTACTTGGCTTTTCCTACATCAAATAAATATGAAAAAGTAAACACCACATGTTATCTTTTTACAGCTAAAGTGAAGCTTTTTTCCTTGTATCAAAACCCAGTCAAGAGAAACATCATGCAGGACCTTAGAATTCTTTGGGAAAATGAAATTAACATTTGTATTTGCCAGAAGCAGAGATAGTTTTTCCCCAGGACAGCCGACGTAGGAGCTCAGGAACCTCACAGCTGGAATAATTGCTACTATTCTATTGAGATAAACACACAGGGTTCATAAAAAGTTAATTACATACCATATTCTGACATACAGACATTTGCTTATGGATTTAAATTTTACAAGCAAGATGAAGCTTTGCCTAATTTCACATTTTCTTCTGAAAGGGATGCTGCTGACCTAAGGATAAAACTTGAGGACTCCTTTATGCACCAACAGTGACATCTTCTGGCCACCAAATAAAGGTTCTATTATTTCACTGGATTTGAAAGCACCTTTACAAGTAAGCCCATTATCTTCTGAAAATTAGTATTACAGGCTATTGTAATATTAAAATACAGCTAGTAACCCGTTCCATCTATGATAGAATGCAAACAGCAATAAGAATGGGAATTTTTAATCACTACTAGGAACAGAATTACAAGTTAGTACATTAATCCCAAATCATTTGGGCACATAGCCCAGGTAGATGTCTGTTCCTCCCTTGAGGCAGCCAAATGTGCAATCAATAACCATCTTCACTTTAGGTATTCTGGAGGAAGCCAAAGTTAAATTATTCCCTGTAAAGAAATTAAACTTCCCTGTTACTACCATTTCAAGTTTATACTCACTGACATTCATTAACAATTTTTAATTTTTACTTGTAGAGAAAGTTCTTGACTCTCTCTTACCTATGTTTTGTGATACCAGTAGATAACAGGCCTATATTAAAGAATTGTCTTACCTCATAAATCAAAGTTTTGAAACTAGGATACTAAAAAGCAGTACAGCAAATTAAATAGCTATGCTTTATTTGCTTTATCTCCAACAGATTTTCCAAGTTTAGCATTTTTCTGGCACAGACTTACAAAATTTTCAGCTGGCACTAGGCTGACATTTTAATTAAGGTAACAGGCACATCTGCACAAACCATGAAGAAGAACTGGGTTGAACAGAAGCAAATGGCATTTGTTTTGACATGCAAGATATTTACTGTTGGTGTTGAGGTTCAGAGAGAAGGAGACAGAACTTCAAGACCTGTCCTTGAAATCAGGGGTTAGAAGGCTGACTATTAGGAAAAAAACCAATAAAATCATGGTTTGATTGGAGTTTTCTGTTTTGTTTTTGCTTTTTTTTTTTTTTGGATTTTACTTCCAGTGCAATCATTTGAATAGAAGCAATGGAAATAAGATCAACTCAAGCTCAAAGCTGCAAATAAATATACTTTATCATCTTGAAAGGTTTTCCTTGTTTTTTGAAAGAAGTTAAAATCACTTCTGTTCACTTTGCAAAACAGTACTTCTCAGACAATCAATATAATAGTGATAATGATATATTTCTGACTTAACATCTTACAATACAGATTTTGCTTAGGAATTTTGACCTGTTTTAAGCCACAAATGAGGAATCAGATAGAAATTTACCTTCCTCCAAGAACTGGATGTCAGAGGTGTCAAGGTTGTGATCCATTTCAAACAGCTGTTTACCTACAAATAAAATAAAAAACAATATATAAGCAAGTACAGTTCTGAAACAACTATTAACCTAAGGCAACAATAGTCAGCACATGTATTTTCCAATTAACCAATTCTAGCAGTCTTTTTTTTTAACTGCTCATTTCTCTAAGTTCCCCATTCTGTTTTTATTTAAATATTCATCCAGGATTCATCCACACCAACAAGCTTCCTCCTCTTACATGTGAAATGGTCACTGTTTCTTATAGTCACTTTAATATAATTAAGACTTCGATAATGGGGGGCAGAAAAATTTACACCATCCTGCCCCACAGCCCATCTTCAGTCCTTATTACTGTAAGTCTTCATCTTGCATTCCACAAGAAATCCTCTGCAGGACACAGAAAGGAAGTAACCAGACTCCTCCATCTTTTTCCATATATCTCCCATTCAAAAAGCAACCTGGATCTACACACAAATCACCAGCTCCTACACACACACAGCTGTGAAGGTAACATCATAGAAGACAAAGGTGAAGCCTTTCTGACTAGGAAGGACAGGAAGAAAAGCTCAGGATGCTTTCCACATAAATCACCTGTCTTCCCCCTACACTTGCATTGCTTACGCAAGCTTCCACAAACAAGACTGGTTGGTGTCCATGGTAATACTGGAATTACACTAATGACATCCAAGAATAAGCCTAGTTTTGTAAAGGGAGGCTTCTATAAGCTACATTGGCATAGAGGAAAACAGACACTACATGCTAACAATACTCTTAAGAACAGAAAAGCTAGAAGCCTGGTTTCTGTTACCTCATCTTTGCAGATTCCCAAATGCACACCCTTCAGAGAGGAATCAAGCATGTCCCCTGCCCTGGATAGCTTTTTATGAAACTTAATACATTAAAATTTCCATCTCTTTCAAATTTCATCAAAACTAGCCAAAAGATTCAAAAGCCTTCAGAAGTGAGGAGAAAAAGAACAGTGATACAGCATGACCACATTGGTCATGGTTTTTCAGGTAATCAGGTTAAAAAGTAGATCCAACGTCACAGAAGAACCAGTCCAAAGCTAAGCCATGCAGATTGTGAAGCAGGATGCAAAGATCTATCATCTTTCACTGTAAAGATTACTTTTACATTTGTTACTATAGTCTGGTAACACTACAGAAACTTCACAGTCAGTATTAAAACATACCACTTAGCTTATTTTTGCCTGCTTGTTCTTCTTCTTTCATCTTTTTCCTTTTTATTTCTAGGAGCTCTGCATCAAACTTGGCTTTCCAATTTAGGAAATTTTCAATGGTAACAGGAGTGCCATGAAAGCGTTGCTGAAAGAAGAGAAAACAAGGCTGAAAACACAACTAGCAAAGCCACAGGTAAAGATGAGCATTCTCTTAATTATTTAAATTACAACATTTTAGAAGCAGTGCTTGTTGTGAAGTATTCTGACGAGTTAATCCTAATGCTGAGAATATATAAAAAACACATTCTTATAGTTTTTGTCATGGGGCTCTACTTTCACGTAACTATACTGAGGTGGAAACTCTCATGGAAAAACCCTGACTACTGTCTTTGGACCTAGGGCACAATAGTTCACAACTGACCACTAATCCAGGTTATCTGTAAGTAGGCAGCACTTCTTATCAACCCTTAAGTGCAATCTACACGGAAATATTTCTGATAAAAATACATTGACCCTTTTACGTTGTTGAGACAGAAAAAAAGGATTAGTTTTTCTCAGCTATTTCTTTACCATTTTCAGAAATACTGACCCTTTCAAGTCCCATCACCCTCTAGCTACTTCTCAGGAAGTAAGTGAAGACTGATTAGCTGGACTTATCACAGCACAATCCATGAATGGAAAAACTATTCTTCAGTGGTTTGTAGAAAGGACAGGTACAAGGAGGGCAAATCAGTCTTGAAGACTGGTCCCACTGCTTCCAAGGAAGAAAGCTTTCCTCAAACCACAGAGCCTGTGTGCAGCATATGACATATTCTAGCCTTTTTTGCTGCCCATCCCTTCTTGCTCCTCATCTTCATGCAAAAAAACTGTCTGCAGCAAGTTTGATTTAATTTGGGAAAAAATCCTTCCTTAGGGAGTAATGCTAGAAGGGACTGTGAACATGCAGTTAGTCTCTAAAAAGACTGCTTTAGAAAAAAAGGAGGGAAAAATCACTTAAGTGCACTAAACAATCTCCTTAAGTTTCAATTATATCATCTTTGCAAGTGCTGTTTCTTTTCCACGGCAACTGAGAACGACTCCTGCACCAAACCAGCAGATTTTAAAAAAGCAGAAAGTTTTTTTATTATTTTACATACTTTCTCTTCTTCTTCTGCTTCTCTTTCTTTCTGTTTCTTCTCCTCTTCTCTTCGTGTTTTTATTTGATCCACTATTTCATTTAATTTTTCCTGTACTGCTGAGACTAGTGTGAAGATCATTACCATTCCTAAATTTTCTTCTGCCTACAACACAAAGAAGGCAACTTCAAACAGAAGAACCTCAAAAGCTTCAGCACCTGAGCGCACATGTTTAGAAAGCACGGTATTGTGCAAATGCAGAGAGCACAGCTGACACATTCTGCACCAGTCTCAAAAGCCCACTGTAAAATTCAAATTCAGCTGGCCAGTTAATCCAGTTAGTTACTCCTAAATGAGTGTGCAGCAAAATAAAAAGATGAACATCTGTGTTCATGTTATCAGCACATTATAGACATTTAAAAGGTTTTTCATGAATACAACAAAATCTATAGTAGACATACAACTCTAAAATTTGAATATCATGGATCATAAAAGGGTCACTCAGAACCTTTCCTCTCTTCTAACAGTTTATTCCTTAATCCTGTTATATGCTCCTTTGAAGTGAGACAGTTTCCTGGGAAAACCAAAAAACATCAGCTGATGGAAGGAAAGTTATGTAAGTAAATTGAAAATGAAAAAATGCCTACTGAACATATGGCAATTTTAAGGCAGTGAAGACTTGTCAGGAATTCCTGAAACCAAAGTGTTCCTCCTTCTTTCCTTCACAATGCACTCCCATTGATCCCAAAAGTTGATGAGATCCACCCCACCCTCCAAATTGTTACATTGTTAAGAAGAATCAAGAATCAATGCGGCATTTTTTAAAATTTCCAAATAAAACTGAAGTGGCTTATTTTCACAAATACTATAGATACAGTCAAACCAATTCAATTAAGCTAGAACTGAAAAAGAGGGGAAGTCCTAGTCCAGTTCCATTTAAATATTCTACCCCGTTGTATACACTGAATTAGCCCTGTATTTTACCACATTAACATCGTTTACATCAATACTATCGTTTGCCAAACTCAAACCTGAACGTCAGTCCCTATAGTATGGAATAGGTTTCAGACCAGAAGCAGACACTTCAGAAAACAACTGATTTGAGAGAAATTCCGGCCAAAGTGTGAAGTGGTACCAAGCTGTATCAATATATTCTGTTTTCCTTACCTGTTGCTCTAGCAGTTTTATTATGTCCATGACATCATTATCATCAAGATTCTCCTGTGAGACAATTTCATAAAGTGGAGTTTCATCAGGGTATTTTTCTCTATAGGTAAATTTAAGGGTTGTTTGGACAGCTACAAGATAAAAAACCAAATATTCTTATGGTGGTAACTCTGAATAACTTTGATTGTATATTTTTCAACTGCATCAACAGCCTAAAAATTTTAGAACAGAAAATATTCTTGCCTTTAAGGAACAGTCTTCTTACACAGATGTTAAAACAATATGAGCAGATTTAAACATAACACAAGAGAAATTCTGAGAAATTAAGATTATAAAGTTTACATTTGCAGAAATTATTACAGCCTATTCCTGTATGAAAGGTCTTTAGGAAGACTGGAAAACTTTCTGTGGTATGATGGGTACTAGAACAGTAATCTCTTCTCCCTCATATTCTACTTAAAGCTGGAAAATGGTGAAGAGTCCTAACAAGAGAACTAGAGAGAATCTCAGCATATTAACACTTCAAATTCTGTGTGCCTGGTTGGAGTATCAAACTCTGTATTGGGTTCCAGGGCTCCACATAAATCCTGTGACAAAGACACTATGTCCAGTAGAAGTTATTAAGCAGAGAACTGCCTAAGAAAAATGCATTCAACCTGAAGCTGCCCAGAGCCAGGATAACATGGAAGCAAGGCAAAAGGGTATCAAGTTCCTTTTACACGTCCTCCCAGAATACCAGGGAGAAGCTGTCCTTTAGTTCCAGACTCACAGTTCTTGGCAGCACAGCAGTTTCTTCAACACAGACTCATGCCCTAAGCAGGACTTGCTCCTTTAAAACTGAACAAGACATCACCAGTTTATTCTTCCTGTTCCAGTAACCCAGAAGAGAAGCTTTCACACTTGCTTGGAGCAAGGCTTGCTTACAACATGCCCATGCCGCTGCTGATACCCAACCAATACACAGGGACCTGGGACCCACAGCCTTCTGCTTTGGAACAGTTCCTTAAAGGCTGCACATGAACTGCACACAGACTCAGGTCTCCCATGTGGCTGTCATACACACAGTTGCTAGGAAAAAAAAAAATCCTCTCACAAGTCTGTAAACCACTACCATGATGATGACAACCCGTACTTCTTGAAGGTATGCTACAAAGCCTTTGAGATTAAGCAGCAAGCAGTCCTATAGTGAGAGAGCATAACATTTCTGCAAACTAAACAAGGATCACCCAAATCCTTGGACTATATTTGCTGTATCAGGTCCCTAAAAGGACTTAAGTGGAGGTATACATAGTTGTTGGTGACAGAATTAAGCTTAAACACATATAGAAGGAGTTTCTTAGTAAGACATGACCAACTTACTTTCATCATTTTCTCCAGCTTCAGATGTCACAGTGATTGTGAAAGTTGTTGGTTTTTCTGACAACACTGGCCAAAGAAAAAAAGCAACAGTTAGGGAGAGGCTCCTTAAATCAGACAACTACTTCTTCACGTCACTAATACTGAACTTCTCAAGGACTACTGAAGAAAGCAAGCTCCTGATACAGGCCTTTTAAACTTATTAATATAATACTTTTCATTTAACAGCTATTTTCTACATCATGTGAGTGTTCTTTGAATGAGACCATATATCATCAAATAATACCAAAAACTTTCTCTTTTGGAAAACTTTCTCTTCTGGAAGTTATACTGTTCCAGAAGGTGCAGATCAGATCAAATGACTTCTGTTAGTGTGTGCAGAAAGCTAGCAAAGCTAATTTGCTTTATTGCGCTAGGTATGTCTGATGAGCATCCAGTGCTCTCTTGACCCTGGACTATTTTTATCGTATGCCTGCACCTATATTTGGGACAGCTTAATGTAAGAAATGCTACTACCCAAGTAATGTACTAGAATGAAAGTGTGTGAATTAGGCAGCTAGAAGACAGACAACACACAGCTCCTATAGAAACACACAACATAGCAAGTGCTATGATCTGTCTTTCACAGGCCAAAAACCTCATTGCACCATTGTGGGTTGCAGACCATATGCTCATATAAGGACTGCTCTGCATCACTGTTATACTCCCTGGCCAAATTAGTGTACATGCTCTCAAAGCATTAACTGAATTTTGCCTACTTGCTAACGTACTACTCCTATCTTTATTTCCCCCCCTCCATCTCTTGGGCACAAAAGCATTCCATGAGTGAACAATAACTCTGAGTAAGCAACAGAGTAGAGGTTGTATGAAAGAATATTACTTCCATATCACTATCAGAGATTCAGCATCCCCAGCTATCAGAGATCAATTTATTTCTCTTTAAGTAATCTTCATCATAACACTGAAGACCTGAGAAGATTTTCAGGTTGAAGGCATGAGCAATTGTACTGGGGAAATGTCTGTGTGGTGAAGTTACTGCCAGGTAAGATTCTG
Source organism: Climacteris rufus (assembly GCA_013398175.1). Classification (NCBI taxonomy): domain Eukaryota; kingdom Metazoa; phylum Chordata; class Aves; order Passeriformes; family Climacteridae; genus Climacteris; species Climacteris rufus. The sequence goes on from VZRZ01003594.1 coordinate 1,433,895, forward strand.
TGGAACTGTAGGCAGAGTAGATACTGTGCAGGAAAAGAAAACAGAAAATGCCCCGTTTTTATCGCTGTTAATATTCTTTGGATACGGAATGCCATAAATCATTTTGGATTAGATAGCATGGTGGATACACTTGATTGTTTGATGGTAACTTGAAAGTCCTGAAAAACTGATGAACCAATGTATCCACCATATAAAAGTTTCAGCAATATAACATTCTGCACACGGGAATTAAAACTTGCCTTTTTCCCACCATGGACCTGCAACGGAATAAGGCAGGCAGCGGCAATGCACTTACGGGGGAAACAGCATCTTTAAGTACCCCAAAACATCCCGTGCCTCACGGTCGCGACTAGCTTCTTATCGGAAAGGAAAACGGGTCGGCACACAAGACAATTCTCCAATTCCCACCTCGGGCCGCATCTTTGGAAAGGCTTCCCCAAAGACCATCCACCCACCCGGCACAGCGCGGGCTGGGATAGGGGACCAGGTGCCCACGCCGGGCTGTGCCACGGCGCTAAGGCGGCAGGGGCAGCGCCCACGCCGCCCGCCC
>VZRZ01003594.1:1434746-1515982 GCA_013398175.1 Climacteris rufus
CGCCCGCACCGCGACGCCGCCCCCGCCCGCCGCCGCTGCCCGGCCGCCCGCGCCTGCGTTCTCCCTCGGCCGTGCCTTCCCTTCCTAGCATGCCTAGCGCTCGGGGGCGGGGATGCACGCAGGGAGCGGCGGCTGGGCCGGCGGGAGGCGGCGCTGAGGGCTCAGCGAGCCGGCCTGGCCCGTCCCCGCTCGCCTTCACGAGTGCGGGGCCCTCTGCTCCGTCAGTTCCAGCACTTGCTGCCTGGCGCTCGGCTCCGGGCAGGACAGGCCGTCCCTGGCGTGCGGGAGGGATCCCGCCCCTTCCAGGAGCGGCGGCGTTGGCAGAGCTGAGGTCGGCAGTCCCGGTTACTCCGGCTGCTGATGGTACGACTCACTCTTCGACGTTCTTCCATTGAAAACTTACAGGGATAAGCAGCCTGAAGAGTGTTCAAACACAGTGGTCTAGGTATTGCATCAGGGTGCCGGGAAGGCAGATGAATGCCGTTTCTGCCAGAAATGGGAAGTTTATTTGATGGCATCCGGACGAATCAGTTGGTGATTTACAGCTTGAAGTTAAACAGCACCTGCAGGCTTCCCAGGAAATGTTCACAGTGATTTCGGAAGTCCCATCACCTTGGCAGCATGACCATGACCATTATGTGCAGAACAGGAGTCTCAAGGCTTGGGAGCTGTCATGCTTTGCGGGTTACCTGCAGAGATGGATTAAGACTGTCGAGGGTTAAACAACAGCAGATCCTGATGAGTACTTGGTACACAGAGTAGTTTTAAGCTGCATCAAGTTCCTAGCCGTATGGCTAGCGCTTTCCCCACAGATCCATTTTATAAGCCCAGAGTTTCCAGAAAACTTCTACCATGGGACATAAAGACAATAATTTTCACTTCAAGTGAGCAAACTGAAATTCCAAAGTGGTTTTTGGGTAAGATGACTCAGGTTTTAGCAGTCACAGTTTGACTGTTCAGTACCAACTGAGATTTGTCTGTAATCGTGAATTAATTTGAAAGCTGCACCCTCACTGCCAATCCGTGACATGTTTCAAGGAGCAGAGGAATAAAGGGAAATACACCAAATCACTTACAGTACTGTAGTTGTAGTACTATGGATTAATCTATTCTAACAGTGTGATAGTATATCGGCAGACTGACTTCAAAGTGACAGATACAGTTAGTACTTCCACTTACTATTTTAAATTATATACTATTAAGAAAAATACAGGGCAAATAGTAATCAGGACAAAATCAGAAACCATGAAGTTTAATTTAAAAATTAGGTGAGCAAGAAATTAAAAGAATTTTACAGCTCACTCTTAACTGCAAATATTGCATCATTTTATTGTAGTATTGTAAAGCACTAGAGGAAGTGGAAAGAATTCACATAGACTAAAGATAGCAGTTTTGGATCCAAACTCAGCATAGCATTTTTTTAACAAAACTTTGTTACATCAGTTGCACGTGTTCCATATTACGTGGTCCATCTTCAATAAAAATACACAAATATTTTAAAAATTAAATTATAAGTTGTGTTTACTACCAGAGATACTTTGTTTCCTAAAGAGTTCACATAAATAGTGCAGTTCCATTACCTTTTCTTGGGTTTGCATGGCCACACGTTGGTAGCAGGGGCACTACAGGGGTGGCTTCTGTGAGAAACTGCCAGAAGCTTCCCCTGTGTCCAACAGAGCCAATGCCAGCCAGCTCCAAGATGCACCCACCAGTGGTCAAGGCTGGGCACCATCAGCAGTGGTGGCAGCACCTCTGGGATAAGAGGTTTAAGGACAAAGACAAAGACCCAGAGCTATAGAAACTGCAGTCAGACAGAGGACTGAGAGGAAGAGCTCTGCAGACACCAAGCCCAGTAAAGAAGGAAGGGAAGGAGGTGTTAGAGGCTCTGGAGCAGAAATTCCCCTGCATCCCATGGTGAGTGAGGCTGTCCCCCTGCAGCCCATAAAGGTCCATATAAAGACCTGTGGACAGAGGTGCCCACACTGAAACAGGTTTGCTGGCACGACTCATGAGCCTGCAGGGGATCTACACTGAAACAGGCTGTTCCTGGAGGGCTGCACTCCGTGGAGGGCACCCACCCTGGAGCAGTTCATGAAGAACTGCAGCTTCTGGAAAGGACCCACACTGGAGAAGTTGGTGGAGGACTATCTCCTGGGGGGAGTGACCCCACACTGGAGCAGGAGAAGAGTATGAGGAGCCGCCTCTGGAAGGAGGAAGGAGCTGCAGAGATAATGTGTAATGAACTGCTTGCAACCCCCGTTCACTCACACGCACCCACACCCCTTACACCACTGGAGCGAGCGGCGAGGGGAAGGTGGAAAATTTGTGGGTGAATTTGAGTCCAGGAAGAAGGAAGGTGGTGGGGAAAGGTGCTTTAAGATTTAGTTCTCATTATCCTACTCTGTTTTGATTGGTAATAAAAAACTAATTTATCCAAGTGGAGTCCATTTTGCCCATGACAGTAATTGCTGAGTGATCTCTCCCTGTCCTTATCTCAGCCCATGAGCTTTATAGTCTCTCTTCCCTATCCAGCTGAGGAGGGGGGTGATAAAGCAGGTTCTGGCTCCTGCATTTTCTAGTTAAATATACTAAATAATCCATTTTTTCCACTTCAACCCCTGGAGTAATTTATTAGTAGCAGGTAGCATCCTGTAGTGTAGCATATGGCTTTGGAGCACACAAAATATGCATGTGTACATGTCAAGGCAATTCAGAAAGCATTAGAAAAAATTATGGTATGCATTCCCACCCTCCAAATTAGAAACATCACATCATACCAAACTTAACTAGCACAAAAACATCATTAAGCCTTCTTTCACAAAATTAATTAGATTTTAATCACAGTATTATTCACAGACCCAATAGTATGTATAAATTACAAGTTTTTCATAGGCAAAGCAAACTCTACTGCAGAGTGAGATTTTTCCCATCCTGGTTTGCCATTTGTACAGTAGGCAAGCACACAAACACCTTAGACTTTGAAGTTTTTCTAAAGAGGAGACTGACCTTGCTATTGCTTTCAGACAGAATACATTTCAACTCAGTTTATCATATGTCAAGTGTTTGCTTATACAGCTGCTACATGTTACACACCTCCACCCTGTGCCTCAGTGGGAATGTTATCTCCTTTTCAGAATTGAAAGGTCTCTCATCATTGTATCTAAACTCAGCCCTTGGTAATAAAATTTCCCTAGATTTCTCTGTGCTACTGTAGCCACAGACTTAGCTAATAGTTAGCTGAGTGTACTTACATAATACAAGGGGGAAAAAAAGTGGAAAAGGAGAAAGTAATTTCTGCTAGGTGTCACTAAGAAAAACTGGATAGCTGCCTTTGCTCTATACAGAATGGACCAACTCATAGGATCCAATCAAGGTCTACCTGTTAAAGGTCCTTTCAATGGAAAGAAAAAAAAATTTTTAAAGGCATTTTCAAATAACTTTCCCAGTACATACTTATCCTTTCAGCACAACTATTAGAAAGCAGAGAGCTGCAGCTTGAAACAGCCCTCCCTAATCTAGGCATACATCATCACATCCCACAGGAGCCAGATGCCATCAGTAAAGGCATCTGCAAGCATGTTCTAGAGGGCTAGATTTACAAGATGCATTTGCTCACATACTTTATATATCAATGTAATAATGTATTGGAAAGTTCCAAAACAGCTCAGGTCCAGAGCTAGAGATCCAGAGCTAGACAGGTTCCTGCTTTTCTGCAGGGTACTGTGGGAGGCTTGGATCCTCAGAGCTGTGTTATGATCCCAGGATCTTCATCAGTCCTCAGGTATTTTCCATTTGCACGCTCCTTGAGTGCCCAGTCATGAAGGAGGCTGTAATCATAGTGCTCCTCATCCACTCGTTTTAGAAAGGCCAGTCCAGAAATGGCTTGCCACTCTCTGAGAGATGGGATACGAATTTCCTTTACATTTTCACTTCCTGGGACAAAGCCAAAGAACTTCCTTACATGCTGCATGGCATAGAGCCTGGAGTGCTGTTCTGTTGCCTCATCGAAGAGCTCCTGCTCATTGTGGACATAGCTGCTCCAGTATCTGAAATGTAGAAAGCTGAGAGGGGAGAAACAGCTTGCCAGGCAGTAAGATAGGAAGACAGTGATGACTACCACAGCAATCAGCAGCCAGCCAGCCACCTAACAGAAAGGAAAAAAAGAAAATGTTACAGCTGAAAATACTCACAGTGGTAACTTCTGGGCCCCAAAAACCCCATAAAATGATCTTTATTTGCTTTTCCTAAATAACAAGGTATAAGCCTGGAAAGGGTCTATTGCCACCAAACCCAGCCTATGCCTATGGGAGGCAGCTGTGTAGTAAAGTCAGTTGTTCCTGTCAAGTTTAAGGAAATTCTGTTGTATAGTTTTAAGTATATTGCCTTCACAGTTATAGTTGTTACAAGATAAGCCATCTAATTCCTAGACTATATTAGCTTATAGCCTATTTAAAAACAATTTTCTCTGAAGTGACAACTATTTTCCCACTATTATTCACCCAGTATGCAAACTTTTACAATTGAGTCTGATCTAAACCCCAAGATTTTACATAGGTTCACATGGAGCTCTCACATCCTGGGCCTCTTAGCTGCATGTTTCTTCTGCTTTAATGAAGAAACTTTATACCTTCCCTGGCTCTTGAACTTCCATTTTTCTTACTTGATATTACCTTTCAGGATACCACACAACCACACAAGGAAGAACATATCCACAGGTAGCTGGCAACAAATGTGACAACCAGACAAAGTGATTTATATATCTAAGGTTCAGATCCACTTAGAATAAAAAACAGCCTTCAAAACAGAGGACACTGATATGGTTCTATCCTAACACTTTTCCTGCTGAATAAACTCTACCTCTCATCGTGAAGTTCCCAGGCACCAGAAGCAACACGAGTTACTCACTTGTGACTGGTATCGGAGTAGGAGAATCACTTCATCTCTTGCCCGGGTCAGCTCTGGAGGCACCAACTGACTGCAGGGAAATGCAGCCAATATCCTGCTGCGTTCACTAGCAGTAACATTAGGATCAACTCCATAATAGTACACAGGGACATACTCACTCACAGCACAGACATAATAGGAGCCATTTATCAGGGTGACTGCTAGCCACGTTACTGGAGCAACCAGTGCTCTGCCAGTGATGCTGCACAGGACAAAGCACACCAGTTTGCATTTCAGCAACCGGTTTGATGAAGTCACCCTCTCAAAATGAGACCTTTTGCCTGTAACCAACCTCCAAGTCTGGTTATTCAGGGCATAGCCAACAATCAGAAGGATCAGTGCAGGAACTCCTAGGAAAGCCAGCCCATAGATAAGGTTCTGTCCAACATGGCAGGGACAGCTGAATGTGAAAAAAGAGAAGAGTTGCTGCCCGCCAATTGTCAATATTGCAATTATAGCATTAGCAATAACAACCTCTTTGCCTTTCAGAAAAGTTAACCACTTTGGAAGGAAAGTCATTTTAGATCTTACTCTTTACCAGATTCTTTTGTTCTAAGCCAACACTAGCTTTTAGTTATATTCCACCTGTATTAACAGCAGTGAAGAATATACTTCAACAGCTAAAGAAAATACCACCAAACAAAATACCCAAAAAAAGCCCTGCTAGTCATTCTCCTCCCACTAATTTTCAGTAGCTTGTTTGCTAGCTTTAAATATGCTTGCAGACATCCACTGATGTGTTTTAATTGATTCAGTAATTTATCTCAGCTGTTCTGGAACATTGAGCTTTTAGGCTGTTGTGAGCTCTGCCAGCTCCTTGCTAATTGCCTGAAACTAACAATAAATTCCCCTTACCTTTTGGATGGCATGCAGTGCTATCAAACTGATGAGTAACCTGTCAGGGTTAATTGCCAAGCTGTTTGCTAATCTACAGTAATTAGTAGAAACATGGTGTGAGAGTAGGGAAAAAAAAAGAAAAAAGACTACCTTTCAGCTCTTCTTCATAAAAGAGCAACCAAACAGAGCCTTGGCAAATGGACTGATTAAAAACAATGAAGCATTTAGAATGCTTCAACTTTAAAATAAACCTATAAAACATGCCATAACTTGCACAACGTCTGGAATCCCAGTGCTGTTTGTATTTAATGTCAGTTTTGGAGAAATTCACTCTTCAAACACCAGAGTCAGAGATGTAGTTAGCTGCTGGATCATGAGGATTTTACTGTTTCACCTGTAGGTGGCAAGAAGGTGGCATGTCTCTTTTCCTAACAGTGCTGAATGTTTCCCTTGGAAAACTGGGTGTTTCGAGTTTTTTTCAGGTTTTTTTTTTTTTTTTAATATGTAATCTGCTATTCACTTTACATGGTGGCATTTATATAGCATGCTTGTGATTACAAGGTTTGAGATTTTCTGTAAGAGTATAGTCAATTCCATTACATGAATAGAATTAGATGGAATTTTTTAAATTAAGGGTTTCCAAAGTTGGTCTCTGGATATGGAGGTATATGACCTGGGCTCTGAGCATCTCTCACAAATCAATCCTTGAGCAGGGGCCTGAAAAGTTTTAAACATTTAACTCCTGATGATTTTCTCTGGATCAGACTTTTTCTGTGCTCATTCTATGCAGTAGTTCTATGCATTGCATAACCTAGGCTGATAAGAATATGCAAATACTTGTGTTTAAGTACTGAGACTCTGACTGTCTGTAATATAAACATTCTTACCAGGAACAGATTAAAAAAAAAAAGATTGCCAGAAAGTCCATGGGGAAAATTGTCTTCCCTTTACAGATGTCTACCTCCAGCACATGCAGACTTGGTCATGTGATATAATAGTGTCTGTCTGCATAGCCTCTTCTCTCCCCTTGCAGAGAGGGTTGCTAACAATAAGTTTCATCTCAAACAATAGTATTAGCACCCATGGTGTTTGTGTGGATGGCAGAGACACTCTCTCAGCTGTTGTACACAAGGATGACATCTTATACATCTTGCCTGTGCACTAGGCAGGACCTTGTTCCTCCAGTGCACTATTAGGGTCGACACCTGCTTGTCTCATCCCCAGTCACTACCTGAGAAATAGGTCCTTGCTGGTAACTGACTCTCAAACTATGTGACACTGTTCCACAAAATTAAAAACAATAGAGAAACATCCAGCAGCACTTTGTCACAGCTTTTCTCAAACTTGTTGTTAAGTTCTTAGTTGTTTGGGCAGAGTAATAGCACAACAAAATCCCAGTGCTGTCTGAACATTGCCATTTTAAACCTTCATTTTCTTTCAGTATCACAGGATTTTCAATAACTTTTTTTTTGTACTAGTGACTTTACATTTTGAAATAAAATCAATGAAATAAACCCATTAGGATATTACAAAATTATTTTGAAGATGGGTTTTATAAGAATCATCTATTATGCCCCAGTTCATTTTTAAATCTCTGATTGATTCCTTCTGAGTTTTCTTTGGGTACCTGTGTCTGATTTTGTTTATAAAGGGAGGAAGGCTTTCCAAAGCATCACTTGTTTGCTCAAGAAACACATTAGATGTGAAACTGAAGTGGTGCCCAACACTGAAATATTAATAGTCAGCCTAAGGCTGTTGAATGAGGCAATTTGTACAATCAATACAACAACTTTGTACTTCTGCATTTCCACTTCTTTGGCATTTGCTTTCATGCTCTGCCGTAAATGATCCTGCTGGGTCATTCTATTATGGAAGAAATTACAGGGTTGGATCCAATGAAGAGCTTGGGCGGCACATCAAACCTTTAAGTACTTGCCTTTGCAAAGGAACCTAGGGTTTTGAGGTAGACATTTAGGCTCTTTATTCCAATCCCCAGGAAGAGTTAGGACTGAATGCAATCCAAAATACCACTACCTGAGGTGACAGCCAGCTGGCCTCTGAGACAGAGATGCTTATAACTGACATCTGAGTCAAATAGGATACCCAAACAAACCTAGGTCATGGTTTTGCGCTTCATATTATAGGGCTCTGTCAGCTTGAACTTACCACCAGTAAACTCTTGTGAGAAAAACACTTATGAGAAAAAGTGATTCTTTTTTTTAAGATGCAAGAATGGTTTGTCATTTCTTTTAAAACATGGTTATTGGAAGACATATTACACCTTCCCACACACAGCAAAGAGTTTTTGTTCTCCTGTTTCCTTTGTATTGAAAAAAAAGCAACCATGGCAGAAGGGGGTGGGATTGGTTTCTGTTCCCTTCTCCACATTATTTAGTAAAAACTCACTCACTCATCTCTTTCTTCCAAAAGCTCAGTTATTATTAGCAATGTGATGTGACTGTGCTGCAAAGAAGTTGTGTTGTCCAGCTTTCCTGCCGTGGTTCTACAAGTTTCAATTAGTTTCCCCACAGAGGGGATTTTGAGATTTATTGGCGCAAAAAAAGACCAGGATTTTGTTATCTAATGGCCAGGGAAGGTAGGGAGAAAAAGGGAAGTGATCTTCTACTTTCCATCTGAATGTTGCTTCCTGTGAAGTTTGGAGGAGGAGACTGAATTCTGGTCTCTAGTCCTGCACACATTTTCATCACTGAGTTAGCAGTCAAAAGGCTGATGTTCTGTGCCTCCTCTAGATGTGTTTTGAGTTCTATTTTGCATGGATGTCAAGCCTGCCTGTGCATATTAAAAATCATGCTATGAAAGTACCTGCATGACAGATTTCCTGTGGGAGCGGAGGGGAGGGGAGGAGAGGTTGGATTCAGGCTGCCAAGTCATTTTTGTGGTCTCTTTGGTCTGCTAAGAGAGAAGTTCGTCTCCCTGTAACCAGGACAAGCATGGACAAAACAAACAAACAAACAAACAAAAATGTTAAGGGAAGAATAGAAATCTGTTAATGATTGTTCTAAAACTTGCATATTTTGCTTCAGAATTGACCTATGCTTTATAGGCAAATTTATACGTGATTTTAGGTGTCTGCAGAGAGTTTCGGTAGAGAGGAGGCACTCAAATCCCACTCACTTGAAAACAATTCCAGAGAAGCATAACCTAACCAAGAAAGTTTCAGCAGGTCATGCTGAAAATTCTTTACAGGCAGAGTACTCTAGGCAAGCATTGCTTTATTCAGAAACATGACCAAAGCAGCAGCCACTCCGGACTTTGGATAAAAGCACTCATGAGTGATATGAGAAACCTGTGTTCAAGTTCTTTTGTTCACATAGCTTTAAACCCTCCACAGCTACCTTCTTGTGATTTGAAATAATTCTTTTTTTTTTCTGTGAGTGAAAATTTAATAGAAGATCTATCCAGCTGGAAAATGGAGAGCAAACAAAAGCCAGACCCTGTTTTACCAATTGACTCATCTTTTGTGGCAAATGTATTTTTGTTTTGGCTCAAAGAATTTTTTTTCACTTTTTTTTTAGAACTTTCTAATTAGGCAATATCTGATTTATTATTGACTTTCATGTTGCACTCTGCTCTGGGATATTCATATTTGTGAGAATCTTTGGGCTACCAAGGTAATCATGTGCTTAGCTCTACAGGTGTAGAGTTTTCCCATAATAGCCTGTCCATTACAAGAGACAGGGTGCTGGTACACACACTTTTATGTGTGCTTTTGAACTTCAGAATATATTTTGTGGTTTGGGGTTTTTTTTTAGTTTGATGAGAATGAAGAGAACTGGTGTAGTCTGATGCTTAAGCAGTGTGCCAGACTGACCTTCTTGGGGCTGAAGGCTAAAATTCTCTCCTGAGAAATATGACAGAAAGGGAGGTGGAGGTTGATGTTAACTTTCTCACTATTCCAATTACCTTGAATTCCTTCTAAGAAGTAAATGTTCACGTTTAAAACAGGTGCCAGATATATGCCTACCTTTACTCTTTTCACAGGGCTGCAAAACCGTCCACCAATGACTTGTTTCTCTCACTGGAGCCGTTGAATCTCCAGTTTATTTGGAGACACCATTTAATGGTGTCTGTTAATGGACACACCATTTCAGCTTAATTTTCTCAATCATGTGCAGATCTTTCAAAATGTGGTGCATCCTACTCAATAGATAGTAATGCATGTGTGAATTAGCAAATATACACGTATGCATGTATGTATTTTTCAAAGAATGGTGATGTGTCCTTACCATGCCTTGCACCATCTGGTCCACAAGGTTCCTTCATGATTATGGTATTAATAATGCAGGCTCAAGTAATTCAACCATATATTCTGAACTGAATAAATAAAATAGTGCTCATTTATAAGTATCCTTAAGTGCTTTGTGATGAGTTCCATGCAGTTAAATTATGTTGATAACCTTTTACAACTATTTTTTTTTTTTTAAAAAAAAGGCAATGCACTACATTTTCTTGTTGGTTATGGGATTACTCTTGCAATGTGAGACATCTTTGGTGCTTGTTGCCTTTTGGAGACAATGGGAGAAACAAACCAATCTGAGACTCAGTTTAGAAATGCAAGTAACTATCTAGAGAATTGTAATGCCTGGCTTTTAAAATATGTTTAAGTTTAGATATGGGAGGTACCTACAATAGTTTCACTTATAGAATGGAATAGGGTTTTACAGGGCTAGGAAAACACCTGCCAAAAAATTTGAAGAGACTTTTACATAGTAAAGTTGTCAACACCTGTTAATTCTGTATAAAATAAAAGGATGAATGATTAAGGATGATTAAGCTTTACACAGAAAAGCTTTACTTCCTTTNAAAAACACCTGCAAAAAAATTTGAAGAGACTTTTACATAGTAAAGTTGTCAACACCTGTTAATTCTGTATAAAATAAAAGGATGAATGATTAAGGATGATTAAGCTTTACACAGAAAAGCTTTACTTCCTTTCCTGAGAGGACCCAGTGGGAATGCATGTGCAGGTAAGTCCTATAAGGAGCAAAAACTACCTGATTCATTTCAAAATTCACCAGTGACTGCAGTCAAAATTCATTGCAAATCTAAGCTAACCACATAGGCCAAATTTACCATAGGGGAAAACAGACAAACTAAGCCTGCATGTTCATAGCATGGATATTTAGAAATAGGGGCTATAACAGGTTAAGAATGATAGAAGGCCCCCTAGGAAAATTGTTAATGGCAGTGCCATTTGCATAAGTTGGCAGCTGTAGCAGGCACACATTTATTCCTCCAGGAAGCTGAGTTCTCTAGAATTGTCCTGTCAGCTTTGCAGAAACATTGTGGTAGCAGTGCCTTAAAACTCACACTGCCCCTGCTTAGTCAGACATTAACTCACCAGACTACAGAGTCAGAAGACCATAGCTCCTTTACGTTGAAAAAAAAAAATTTTAATTACCTTGTGCAGTAATATCTTGCAATTGTGTTTTTATTTGTCAGAGAAGAAAATTTTGCTAGCTCACCGAACACCAAAGTCCGTTAAAATCAACAGAATGAATTTGCTATCTTTAAAAAGTAAGACCTGTGAATCTCCTGGGTCTGCCCAGTTTGACTTTGCATGGCTGTTTGCTATGTATTTAGTTGCAAACAATTCCTATGGACAGAGTGATTATTTGTGTTGTGGACTGGGGCAGATCTGTTGGCAGTCAAGTTTCTCCCAAAGGGCTCAGTACACGTAGAGAATAGGAGGAGCATGAGCAGCATTACTGACTGCAGCAAACACATCTCATGCAAAAGACAGAAGAGCAGAGAAGAGAAAACTTCAGAGAAGAGAAAGAGGAAATACAGTGATTGAGAGAAAACTATGCTGCTTGAGGAAGAAAAGATATAAACTGACAATCAAGTACATCAGGAGTTACACAAGCAATATGTCTCGGTCACCAGGAAGAAAGCAGGAGAACCACAAAATAGTAAGACAGTTTTGTAATGTGTTATTGAAATTGTGCATGTAGTAAGAATAATCTATTATTGTATTGATGCACTTTATACAGTCTTATTTCTGAACAGGCTGAAAATACTGGAAAGATAGGGATAAGCCTGCTGGTTCAAGAGCAGAGGTGCTGGCAGNTGGAGGTTGATGTTAACTTTCTCACTATTCCAATTACCTTGAATTCCTTCTAAGAAGTAAATGTTCACGTTTAAAACAGGTGCCAGATATATGCCTACCTTTACTCTTTTCACAGGGCTGCAAAACAGTCCACCAATGACTTGTTTCTCTCACTGGAGCTGTTGAATCTCCAGTTTATTTGGACACACCATTTCAGCTTAATTTTCTCAATCATGTGCAGATCTTTCAAAATGTGGTGCATCCTACTCAATAGATAGTAATGCATGTGTGAATTAGCAAATATACAGGTATGCATGTATGTATTTTTCAAAGAATGGTGATGTGTCCTTACCATGCCTTGCACCATCTGGTCCACAAGGTTCCTTCATGATTATGGTATTAATAATGCAGGCTCAAGTAATTCAACCATATATTCTGAACTGAATAAATAAAATGGTGCTCATTTATGAGTATCCTTAAGTGCTTTGTGATGAGTTCACTGCAGTTAAATTATGTTGATAACCTTTTACAACTATTTTTTTTTTTTTAAAAAAAAGGCAATGCACTACATTTTCTTGTTGGTTATGGGATTACTCTTGCAATGTGAGACATCTTTGGTGCTTGTTGCCTTTTGGAGACAATGGGAGAAACAAACCAATCTGAGACTCAATTTAGAAATGCAAGTAACTATCTAGAGAATTGTAATGCCTGGCTTTTAAAATATGTTTAAGTTTAGATATGGGAGGTACCTACAACAGTTTCACTTATAGAATGGAATAGGGTTTTACAGGGCTAGAAAAACACCTGCAAAAAAATTTGAAGAGACTTTTACATAGTAAAGTTGTCAACACCTGTTAATTCTGTATAAAATAAAAGGATGAATGATTAAGGATGATTAAGCTTTACACAGAAAAGCTTTACTTCCTTTCCTGAGAGGACCCAGTGGGAATGCATGTGCAGGTAAGTCCTATAAGGAGCAAAAACTACCTGATTCATTTCAAAATTCACCAGTGACTGCAGTCAAAATTCATTGCAAATCTAAGCTAACCACATAGGCCAAATTTACCATAGGGGAAAACAGACAAACTAAGCCTGCATGTTCATAGCATGGATATTTAGAAATAGGGGCTATAACAGGTTAAGAATGATAGAAGGCCCCCTAGGAAAATTGTTAATGGCAGTGCCGTTTGCACAAGTTGGCAGCTGTAGCAGGCACACGTTTATTCCTCCAGGAAGCTGAGTTCTCTAGAATTGTCCTGTCAGCTTTGCAGAAACATTGTGGTAGCAGTGCCTTAAAACTCACACTGCCCCTGCTTAGTCAGACATTAGCTCACCAGACTAGAGAGTCAGAAGACCATAGCTCCTTTAGGTTGAAAAAAAATTTTTTTAAATTACCTTGTGCAGTAATATCTTGCAATTGTGGTTTTGTTTGTCAGAGAAGAAAATTTTGCTAGCTCACCGAACACCAAAGTCTGTTAAAAACAACAGAATGAATTTGCTATCTTTAAAAAGTAAGACCTGTGAATCTCCTGGGTCTGCCCAGTTTGACTTTGCATGGCTGTTTGCTATGTATTTAGTTGCAAACAATTCCTATGGACAGAGTGATTATTTGTGTTGTGGACTGGGGCAGATCTGTTGGCAGTCAAGTTTCTCCCAAAGGGCTCAGTACACGTAGAGAATAGGAGGAGCATGAGCAGCATTACTGACTGCAGCAAACACATCTCATGCAAAAGACAGAAGAGCAGAGAAGAGAAAACTTCAGAGAAGAGAAAGAGGAAATACAGTGATTGAGAGAAAACTATGCTGCTTGAGGAAGAAAAGATATAAACTGACAATCAAGTACATCAGGAGTTACACAAGCAATATGTCTCGGTCACCAGGAAGAAAGCAGGAGAACCACAAAATAGTAAGACAGTTTTGTAATGTGTTATTGAAATTGTGCATGTAGTAAGAATAATCTATTATTGTATTGATGCACTTTATACAGTCTTATTTCTGAACAGGCTGAAAATACTGGAAAGATAGGGATAAGCCTGCTGGTACAAGAGCAGAGGTGCTGGCAGGATTTATGGCTACTATTCCTAGTGCTGAGATTCTGATCAGGTGTAGGAAAGAGGGGCACAAAGTTTCTGAGGTTGTTCAGGTGCCGAGGTCTAAGTGCTTCAAGTGTTTTATGGTCTAAGATAGAAATGCCAGGTAAGTTTATGTACTGCTGTGGTTAGAAAGTCATTAGATAAAACACAGAGAAGGAGATCTCTGTTCTGTACAATTCCACACAAACCTTTCTTCAGGAACTCAGAGGCTTAGGGTTCTCTGTATGGCAAATGGTGATTATTGACAGGTTTTGGGGCAGTGGAGAAATTCCAGAAGTCTTTAAGACTATGTTGTAAGAATTTCTGAAGAGGACAGAGGTCTCCACTGGAAAAAAAAAAAAGAAATAAAATACAATATAATTGCAGATAATGTACGTAAGTTTATGAATAAAAACATTTCAATGGATTGAAAGAGTGGCTGATAAACATGATTATGTTGATAAATTATGCGATAGTTTCTCTAAGGTAATTTTCTTACTACAGCAGAGACTTTTTGCTGAACAATAATAATAAAAGAATACAGAATGTATGACATCTGTTTAGTCCATTGAATTCTTGTTAAGAATTTGGCCAAGTATGCAGTATTATTTCAAACAGAAGTTATCATCAAGATGACTTCGGAAAACAGTTCTATACTGATTAAGATTTTGAACAATGACTTGGTAAAATGGTAGCACTCATTAAACTCCAAATTGTTGATGTAAAGGAAGCAGGAAGAGGTCTTTCCACCCAGTTGTTCTTACTTTGCTAGTGTGATTTATTCTGTTGTTTTTATTGGTATTCACTATTATTTTTCCACAGGCTAGAGAGTAAAAAAAGCACCCCTGGTCTGACAACATGCCCCAGGGCTGTAGCACTTCCTTTAATTAATTCCTGTCCAAGAAGTTTAGTAAGAGTCAACCTAGTCTCTTGCCTAAAGGCCTACTGCTACTTCTAAATACACAGTTCTACAGTGCATGGATGTGATTGGCAGGGCAGGGAGAAAAGGAAACTTTTCACCAGATTGTTTGCACAGCTGAAGGCTCCACACTAGGGCCTGTGGCAGGATCAGTGCCTTTGACCTCTTCAGTTGTTCTCTGTGCTCCTTGGGCAAGTGGCTGTAATCCTCACTCATCCCCTTCCTCTTCTTGTTATTTTTTACACTTGTGATGAGTTAATCTGCTTTTTACTTCTTTGGAGAAAGCAGCTAAGGATTTGAAGCAGGTCAACTCCACCTTTGTGAACTGTTTTTCTTACTGCAAAAGGACTAATAACTCATTACCTTGGTTATTCTTCCTGCAACTGTTTGTTGTTATTCTTGGATGGCACATTTATCAATCCAACATACATACATGCATAAGACGCAAGAATACACCTAATAATAGTAACTCAAATATACCAAGAAATGGTATTTCTGACAAGCAAAATCCCTTACAAACTCAAGTGGCAATCAATACAGATTCTGTCACCCTTGAATTGTGGATTTCAGTGATTATGCATCCATGGACAAAAGTTTATTTATTAAAGTAAATGTTGGTTTTGCTTGCTTTTAATACAGTAAGAGCTCAAAAACATGGAAAAGTTTAATTCTAGTTTTCTTCATTTTCGATTTTCAAATTTTCTGACAGAGCAGAGAACTTTTTGTACTAACATATGGGGCTTTAGTAGCCCAGCTGTGCAAGGACTATGAAAAAGATGAAGATGTCAACGCCTGTTTAGATAGAATGTAAGTACTGCTTTAAATGTTCAACTTCATTCATAATGCTATTTGTCTGCCTTTGTCTGCCTTTCAGCTTTTTGTTGTTGTCTTATAACTTCCAGCATTCTGTCCATGGTTACAGAGAAGACAGGAAAAAGGTTTAATATTTTATCAACAGAAATAACACTAATTTGTGAATTAAGATAAACAATTAGCTTTTTAATTATCTGAGGAAAAGTGTCAGGATTGCTTTCATAGGTTACATTTGTTCCTTGATGATACTTTTGTTTTGCTAATTATTAATACAATCTTCTAAATTTCATATCCTACATCCTTCACAGGGTTAGGGACAAATGAGCCTCTTACTTTTCAAAAACCATACGGCAGTGAGTGAGTATGGCAGCGGGACGCAGCGATCCGAATAATGAGACAGCACACACCTTGGTTTGCAAGGGTCGAAAGCCAGCCAGCAGCAGCAGCCTGTTTATTGTATTGTCCTTTTTTATAATAGGAACCCAGGTATACGATTGGCTGGGTTCTACCCTGCCCCAGTCCAGAACACATAGCAGAAGAACTACAACAACAGGTGCTTATCTCTATCGTTTCCATACTTTCCATGTGGGAGAACAATTTTTCCCACAAGCAGCCCCAGGCAGAAAGCATTTCAGTGGTACAAGTGAGATAGCACAAAATACTAGTAAGGATGAATTTTTACATGGATAACCTCATTGGAAAATAAAGATCCTATGTTTACAAACCCTGTCATCCTAACTGAGATTCCTAGGCATTACTACCATAAAAATAATTATATTATGGAAAATCAGCAAGAAACAACTTTTGAGCTGGTTAACAAGATGATATACTAAGACCTTTGGCAGAACAATAAGGCTTATGTTTCCAGGCAAAATGGACATGCAAAATTACAACAATCACAGCAGACAGAACACCTGACCATTTTACTATTAATCTGAAAGTTTGCAAACAAGCTATAGTCCAATAACTATCCATGACAGTGAGTAAAAAAATTCTTTGTTTGTAAAAAAGAAAAGTAATTTATTCCCTCATATTTTTATATTCATCTCTCATTCAGCTCTGATGAAAATCATACATTTAAGAAATGCACAGACTTCTTTAATGATGCCATCGTAGAAATTACTGAAGAGCAGTTTTGGAAGATATTGGAAGAGACAGATTTTTCTCCTTATGTTTTCATTATTACATCGGTTTTCAAAAATTTTTCATTTTAAGGAAGAGTTGATAATGTAGTGACAGGTTTCATTAAAACAATATTTTCCTTACTTCAGTGATTATGAAAACAGCCCAACTTCAAAAAGAAACCTCACAGCTTAGCAGACCTGTGACAGGTGGGGACAGTGTACTTACCTCTCTTTCTCTGTACATATATAGACTGTGGTGAGAAGGATGTTTTCAGTGTACAGTTGCCAAGTAGCTGCTTACCAGTCTGTTAGTAATTTGACTTCACAAATCTAAGGCATAAAAGTTGAAAAGTAGCTAAGTAGTCTTGTATATCACCAGTATATACCTTACTAAATGCTGATTACACATTTGCCAATGTTCTTCTTATTGATACTTAGGAAATGGATAAATATTTCATTGTTTCTAGACACATGACATACTGCAATTTTTATTTCATGCTGCCAAAACCACTTTTTGGTCTTGTCATCACATTAGATGTCAGATCACTGTTTGGCTTTTTGCCAAAGATGTTGCACACAAAGCAGTAAGAAACTCAGTTGGGTCCAGGCTGCTTCACTGAGGTTGTAGGGCCTCTGACGAACCAGCAGAGACTGCCGACATCCACTTAACTGGAAATAAAAAATTCCCTAAAAGTATTTCTCAGTTGAGTATGCATTCTTTTATAACATTTGTGTTGATATTTCCATCTTTCAGAAAATGTTAGTAAGTGCAGCACTATGAAGTTATTGACCTTTGTTAATATGTAAGAACTAGGAGTGAATATTTGTTTTATCAAAATTCTGTTACCTTTCATCCTTTTTTATTTCTTTGCTTTTTTTAAAATTGTAGTATTCTAAATACAAAATGAAGGTGGTGGTTTACTGAAACTCTGTTAACTACCAGCATTTGGGGTTTTTTTTCTGCAGGTAATTAGGTGAAGGGAGATAGCATTTTAGAAAAAAAGACAGATGGAAGAATTGTGGAGGAAAAGGGGAAAATGAGGTGAAGAGATAAGGGGAAAAAGTGGAGAAAAGAAAGAGATGAATTTGAGCCCATTTCCTATGGGTTCCCCTGGCACCTGAATGCTGCAATGAGGGTGCCCAGTATTTGGTGTCTATATGTATAGGCAATATATAGACAAACTGCACAGGCAATTAATATCATCCTTTCAGGAGTATTGTGCTTAAAGAAGTATCATTCCTTAAATGACTACATGAACAGCAGTCCCACTGTGCTGCAAAATGTGGTAGAAGGAAGAATGCAGACCAGCAAAATCTGTTGTCATCAAAGCCACTCAATTAGGAACATGCATCTGTTTTGCTGAGGAAGCACAAGAGACACATTAGGAAGATGGTAGGTGGAAAGAAGCTCCCTGTTTTGAATGTTAACTTTCCTTGTTTCCTCCTTAGGGGATACAGCATTGGTGTAAGGCTGGTTGACGACTTTTTAGCTCGTTCAGCTGTGAGGAAGTGCCGCAGTTACTCTGAAACTGCAGACATGATTGCACAGGTAAATGAGATTTGTGTTTTCCAGACTGTAATCAGATTCAGTGGTCTTAGCTTTTCCCTTCTCTATCAATTTGCTCCAGAAGAGTTACCTTCATTTTCTGCTATATCATTATTCTCATATCAAAAAACACTCCTCAATCACATCCATGCTTCCAATGGTTGAAATACAACATTTTGCTCAACTACAATTCCATAACACATAACACAGAATGGGATGCCACCTATGAGAGGCTGCCAGCCCCTGGCCTAAACTGACCTTAAAGTCAGCTGCTAAGCTTAAATTAAAATTCTTCTATTTTTATCAGACAATGAGGCCTTTTGCCATTAGAATATTTTTAAAGTTTGTTTTTTGTTTTGTTTGTTGCAGGTTGAATTTTTCTATTCTTTCTAGAGAATCCAGCAAGCAACAAAAAATGATCCAGTTTTAACAAACTTCAAATAATATATTCACTCCCTTTTTCCTCTTCCTAGGAGTATAAGCCTTAACCATCTCTTACAGATCTTAGAGTTTGATATTCTTACTTCTGCCATTTGGCTCTTTTCATCATCTCCATAATTATCTTAGATGGCTTTTAACTTAAAAATGGTAATATTAAGAATAAACTGCAGGATTTTCTGGAAAAAAAAAATTTCAGTGGTAGCAAAGAAGAACTGTAAGAAAGGAAAATGAGAGGAACATTTTCCTGACTACCCACAAATCGAATAATAAAATCAAAAAGATAAAATCAGAGTGTGTACTTTAACCTTCTTTGATGGAAGTTTCCCTTTTACTGAGTAGTTGTTCACTCTTCTGTCAGATGAGAAAGACACAGGTTTCTAAGAATGTATTTTTGCCCCCATGGGCAAGGTAGGATTCCTGGGAATATCAAAGAGAAATCTGTAAGACATCCAGCCCCTTTAGACGACTAAGTCACTGTAAAGGAGGTGATAATTCACAGACACTGAGTTAGCTCAGACTAACACTCGTTCAGGTCATGGTGAATGACTGCTTTTATCCTCTGTGGTTTTCAGCTATGAAGTGTTGCCAGTGAAGATATGCCTGGCCTTTCCCAATGGCAAAATTAACCACACACTACTAAAAAGAAGTTTGCAAGGGAGTCGTTTATTGTAAGAGGAGAGGTGAGGGCATCAGATAATTGAACCTCTGTAGATTCATTTTCCTTGGCTTACTTTAGGAGACAAAAGTATGCCTGGCATAATTTTTGATTGCTTGAGAATTACCAGCAGCATCACTGAATGTGAGCATTATGTTTAACTGCTGACCACAGAACTGGGAAGCAGCAGGTTTTTTATATGGTGACCTAAGGCACCAGTGTGTGCTGATCATACAGGAGTGTCTTCATTCAAAGAGTACGTGGATATTGTCAGATGATATGTGATCCTGCTCACATCAGCCGTGTCAGAAATACCTGTGACTCAAATGGAGGGAGTTACTTTATCTTTCCAAAATGCTTATCATAGAGGAGCTGATGGCTGCCACAGAAATGGAGAAAGGAGCTCTTTTCCTGTTGCTACTATGGCTGTAAGTGTGCACAGCACACACGTACACCATGATCTGCCAAAGTTCAAAGCAGAAGGTGTCAGTACCAAAAGCCAGTCAGATTCCATTAGCTCATAAAAGAGTGGAAACTAAATTTCTTACTTTAGTAAAGTCTATTTTTGAGTCTCATATAAGGATGATATGTAACAAAGTTCCTCATGTTAAGCAGCTGAGCTGGGGTAGAGGATCCATTGGAGATAGTAAGGACAGCTCAGTGAAACTCCTGAGACAAGCAGCATTTCAATTACTGTTTTAAAATACACTGGCTCATTAAAAAAGTTATACCAGGCTGCAAAATCACATTTTTGTTTACTTTTACATTATTATTAAGGTGGTATTGATACTTTATTTTCACATATATGTCAACTATCTGGTATTCTGGGGTTTATTCCTCATGGTTCCCTTCTTTACAAATGCTTTATTATAGTTGGACCATCATTCTTAAGTACAGAGGATTCAACAGCAAAGTACAGTGAGAAATTGACCATGGAAAAAGATACTATTTCTCTGCAGGCTGTATTTCAAAAGAGACTTACTAAGAGAAAAAAAATCCTTGTAAAGATTGGAACAAACTTTGAAGCACACACAGTCCTGTTGAAAGACTATTTTTAGCAAACTAGGAGTTCCATAGTAGGAGTATAACATTTCTGAGGCAAAATATGATATGGACAACATTTTCACATTTCTTTGGCGAAACAATTTTTGAATAATCTCCAAGTACATTTGTCTGAGGCACACAACAGCAAAACGTGTAAAGTGACCCAGTAAGTAACTGCAAATACACTGTTAAAATTTTTAATTCAGAATCATGCAGCTGTTTACAAGATCTCTTTAACTCTTCAGTAGGAGTGTTCCCAGCAAGGAAGAAGTGCTTAAATACTTAACTGAACTCAGTCTTCAGAGGTATAAATCTGTTTGAGGATGAGTAAAACCAGTTCAAACTTAAAGTAATTAACTTTTAAGTTAAGCAACTTTTTAAGTAATTAACTTCTAAGTTAACAGTTAAGCAATTCAAGTAGTTAGAGCCAAACCTCCTGTAAACATAGCTGATATCCTGCAGCCCTTTGGAAAACAAAGAAGTCCATACAATCAGGCTGTGGGTGTTCCCTGTGGAAATGGAAAGAGGTGAAGCAAAAGAAAAAAGATAAAATGAAGACTACAAAGCCAGCTTCCCAAATTAAGAAATAAATACTGGAGGAAAGGTGCACCTAAGGCAGGGACTGAGGGCTTAGAACTTCGACCACTGGTTCAGACTGCAAAGCCTGGGATTTGCTGCTACCTTATATCAGACTGGAGAAGGGCCAACAAGTTTTGATGATGAGCCAAAGTGAGCCCTTCTACACTGAGTTCCCATGGAGCTCCCTGACTTCTCACGTTGGTCCTGTGACTTGGCATGGTTACTGTTGGGATTGAATTAAAAAAGAGATGAAACAGGACATGTAAAATTAGGCTTTCTGCTCACTGGCAAAGTGGTGTAAGAAAATGGAAACCAATTGAGGAAAGGTAGTAAGAACAAAACTCAGCTGAAGAAGTAATGTCCAAGATAGGGATTCAGAATCTGAAGCTGAGTATAACCAAGGATTACTCTTGAAATGAGGGTGATAATTTTGCTCTACAATCCTGCAAAATCAAAATTTTAATTAAATTGCTCCTCATAGGACCTTGATAATGTTGATCTGAACAAATGAGATGCAAAAAATAAACAGCTTTTGGTCTTAGATCTAATCTTTGTATTACCTTTTTTAGCACCAGGAGGTGTTTTTGTGTGCCAGAGGTGGAAGCAGCCAGACCACACCTTCTGGTCCACAGCGAGCTAGTGCTGTTTCTCAGGCTCCACTGCTGGATTAAACAGTGCTGTGCCTAAGGATGGATCTGTTGCTGAAATGCAGTGGCTGCAGGGCTGTGCTTCATTGTGGACGCTCAATACCCTATGAATGCAGGAAATGGACACCTCTGAAGCTTTTTGAAGGGAGGTCCCTGTGGACAACAAGGGATGGGGTAATCCAACCATGTCCCCCCCAAACCCACAGCTGCAGGCTGAGAGATGTGATTCCCCTCATCATGGAAAGTGCAGCCATACAAGGTTCCTATATATGGACATATGGCCAGTTTGATGGTCTGACAGAAGCTGGCAGAATTTACGAAGCTGGTAGATGTTTCTCAGATCTCAGCAGTGAGAGGGCACAGCAGCTTGCTGTGCTAAGTGGTAGACATTAAACTGTAAAATGAAGTGCTGCACTGTAAAGAGTAATGAAGATTCCGTAAGAGAAGTCTGGAATCAGCAACAGATGGCAAGACCTTTTAAGCGTCTTCCTCTTTGCAAACTGACTGGAAAAATACTAAGAATGAAAATTATGCTAACAGAAATATTATTTTGGCTGTCTTTCCCCTCTTAAGCAGCATAATTCTGGTCCTCCATTAATGTTGTTATTATACTGTCTGAAATTATGGTTTTTATTTTTTTAACAGTCTGTACTTACTTTGTGTCATTACTTATGCATAAAAAGTAGTGTAGTGTAGTGTTCTTTAGTGAAAAGTCCCCAGCCTTCCTAAATATCTCAGTAATTTTAGATTGTGTATGAACACCATCAAAATGTCAATGAATTTTGTTCTTGCTGCTTGAGAGAGACAGAATTCTGGTTGAGACTTCGAAAAAGGGCAATGATACATTTTTAATTCTGACTGCATACATTTCATTTTGACATTAAGCAATATATAATTTTATAGAGTTGCACGTAACATTTTCAAAAGAGAAATTTTGCTTTATATGGGCATCATTTTGGTGGCAAACCTGTGTATATGTCTAAATAAATTTGTTTTTCTTCCATTTCATAGATAAAAATGAGACAGATTTATGGGTGCAACTTCTAAACCAACTCATTCATTTTACTTTCCAACCTTTCGGAGTCACAAAGATTGAAAAGACCTTTGTTTTACCCTCTGAGAAGCGGTAAATGGTAGTTTTAAAGTAGTTGTTGTCCAGTCATAGCCTGTCTTTTTAAAAAGAAATAATTTAAATTCATTGAATTACTTATCCATGCACTTAAATTATTGTTCCTGCCAAGACATTGTCACAACTTTCACTTTATAGCTTTGCAATTTTGCCTTAATTTGATGCTCCATTGCAAACCAGCTACTTCTTTTGCATAGTTTCCATGCAAGTTCTCTTTTACACAGGAAATTTTAACAATAGAATTTGGACAGATTCATCATACTGTAATGCAAAGTGCAGCTGAAACTAAATTGAAACCATATGAGGGCTTAGCATGGTTAAAAAGTCTTTATTCTTATATAACAAAGACTTCAAGTTTGATGGAGCAGCAGATGTGTAGTGGAAGAAGAGTTAAGAGAATTTTAATGAGTAAACTGAGGGACAAAGATCTGAGTAGAAGTTTCCTGTTTACTTGTGTACTCATGTTTTGATGTCTGTCAGAATTAATGCAAAATCTAAATTTTCCAGCAGAAAATGCTGATGTTGCTGTTAGGTTTTATTTGTTGTTTTGTTGGGTTTTTTTTCTCTCTCCAGTTTATTTTGGACAGTGTTGACAATAGTCTGTCTCTGAGTTGCCATGGTAGCTCTAGAATTTAGGGACTATGTCAATAGAAAAGAGCTTTTGCAATAACCCCTTGAAGGACAAGGTTAAATTTGCCAAAACCACATTCCAGTTGAAAACATAGGGCCAAACTGGCTTTGTTTTTGTCTGTTTTTATGGAAGTATTCCAGCATCCACATGGCAATTGCATTAAGTCATAGGTATTTTGGTAAGATAAAATAGTCCCAGAGCCCTGGGAATGAGGATCAGCGAGAGATGGGCTCCGAGCAGGCACACAGTGCAGCACCAAGTGTTCAGCAGTACTCTTGGAGGTGGAGACACTCTCAGCATGAGTTACCTGCAAACATGAAGCAGGAGAAGAGGAGCATGCACTTTAGCTTTGCTCCTCCACAATAAAGGAGATTGGGCTGAGGAGATTGGGATGTGCTGTGGTTTCAGACACCCCTGGCTACTCAGGTTCAGAGCTCTGAGCTTTCTTCTGGGGAAGAGAGGATGCCAAAAGCTCTAAGTGGGATCACTCTGCCTTCCCACGTTCCCCTCTAGCAGCTATGCTTTTGCCTCCATCTCCCAGCTATTACATCATACTGGAGGCCTTATCTTTACATCAGCCCACTTGTTTCCCGTATTTCCTTGACCAATTCATTAAGCTACTTGGTGTCCTCCCTTTTGTGTCCCTACTTGCTTTGATTTTCTGAGGAAGGATGTGGAAAGACAGTTTTGGGAGGGGAAGTTTGGCCCAAACAGTGGGACTGTCCTGTTAGGAGGTGTCTCCTCTCCCCTTGTAGGTAAGATGTGAATAGGGCTGGACAGATGATGATGGGACAGTTCTCCTAAGGAAAGATAAAACCAGACAAATGGGAAGGGTCATATACCCTGGCAGTAGATAGATGCTAAACCAGGAGAGAAGCCTGGGGAGAAAATGGTTGGTATATATGCCAGGCATGGTGTCAGACACATCTGCTGTTGTGACTTCCATTTTGGCAGTGTTGCATCCGTGCTTTCAGTTGCAGCGGGTGCATTTAAGCATATAACGTGTTCTAAGTCTGCTGCTAAGTGGGTCATCTGGGATAAAAGAACTGTGAAACATCGTCTCAAAGGTCACAAGTTATTCAAAACATATAGAGAAAATTCTAAGCAGAGAGTGGAATTAGCTCTTGGGGTTTATTTCATAAAGACTAATGGTCTGCATATGCATATGGATGATTTCACCTGCTGAAGAAGCACAGTGAGTGTGAGAACAGCTGGGCAGAGTACCCTGGTTTGTTGAGAAGAGCATGATTCAAGCACAGCAAAAATATGATTCTTTGCAGACTCAGAGAGACTGGCAATAAAATGCTGCATAAAAGCCTGCCCAGTCACCCCAGGGAAAGTAACTTTGTTCATACAGCATTCACAAATACTCTGGACACCCTGTGTGAGATCCACGTGGTGAATTCCAAGTGGGTGAGGTAAAGCATAGGCCTCTGGGGTGAAATGCATTTGTCAGAGGCAGTTATGCAGTTGCCTCACCTGCTGGTTCTTCTTACTCCAGACACTAAGTTTTCCTAGGATATTCAAAAAAATGAAAATCAGTCCTCTGCAAAAAAATATTTTCTTGTCTTAAAAAGTGGAATTTCCTTCCAGGCCCTGTGTTGTACGCTGGCTGCAGGCCCAGTACAAACAGTATTACATAGCATTACAGGCTGCACCCAGTGCCTGAATCCCACTACAAAACAGAACTTTACATCCATACAAAGTGAAATTCTCAGTGGGAGAAGATAAAATGGAGATGTTCTACAGAGGCGAAATATCCAATGACAGAGAAGCCTTGAAGGATTACTGGTGCCTCAAAACAAGGCTGTACCTTCAACTGGCCTGGAAATGACCTGAAAGGAAAGCCTTTACTTTCTGTGGGCTGTCAGAAAGCCACACACATCTTCTGTTATTATATACACACACTTTAAATGACTTATTGATAGTCTCTTGATTTACATAAGATGAGCACACTATAGCATATTTTACATAGGATATTGTTAAAACCCTCTTGTAGAAGTCATTATTCATCTAATTTTGCTGTCAGCTCTTGATGTGGAACCAGTGACATGAACCCTGGGTGCCATGGAGTAGTGCAGCCTTTTCACTCATGTAGGGAAATAATTTCATTCCATCCTTTTGGAGCAAGTATCTAACTGGAAGGGAACATGATGAAGAAGAAAGAGGCCATTGTGAAAAAAAGTAGAAGTGAAACCAGCTAGAAATATGCCATATTAACAAGATATAAAAAAGCTGAAAATATATTTGATCTATGGTATTTCCCTTCTGTCCGCAGAGTCCACCATTGTCTCTCTTTCCTCATCGATTCCTTTCTGGCCTTCTTCCACTAGCCTGTGAATTGTGCTATAATGCTGTTTGCTGCTGCTGAAAGAGTAGAGCTGGGAAGCATCTTCCCATGCCTGAAAAGCTGGCAGGGAAATGGGTTCTGGTTCCTTGTTTTCAAAAAAGCACTTCAGGTTTCGCTCGCTCAGCTTGGTGGCATACAGCTGGAAAATCTGCTCCAGTTGCTCTTTCTCTGTCCCCTCATACACTCTCCAGAACATCAGCTGGAGGTGGCTGACTTTTGACTGGCAGCTGGCACAGCAAGTGGTTAGCAGAGAGAGAAGAGCTGTGGTAACTATCACACACCAGCCTAAAATCTGGGAAAACAAAAGAAATCAGTTTCAGGTTAAAAAGACCCAAAGTGAAAATGCTACTTGAATCACAAATATCTGACAGAGGGACCAACTTTGTAGGGATGGCCTGCTGCTTCTTTTGGAACCCTGCTGCAGGCATCTCATTCCAGTTTGTGTTTGGTGCTGGCATTGATGTTAATGGGACATCCATATGGGGACTGAAGGAAAGAAGAAGTCCATCATCACAGAGGCTTCTCAATAGTGCTCCTTTCGGTGTCTCTTTGGTAATGGGTCAACCATTTTCTATCTCCTGAATGCATTAAATAAAATTACCCAACAAGAATTACTAATTTTAAATGGTGAAGAGCTACAAAAGCAAAAAGGGTGAATAACTTTTGTCCCAAATCAATCAACCTTTTAAACTGTGACTACTGTTAGATGTGTTGTTTTCTGACTTCTTTTTAATCTAAAAATAGTTCCAACACAACAACTACATTAATTAATTAACAGGAATGTAGATGGTCTTAAATTTAAACTGCTCCCCAATTCTTTTGCCAGCTGATTCACTGAAAACTGTGCTATTCTTGTGAACATTTTTTATTTTGATGAATCAATACTTTGCAATGGAAAGTAATTTTTATGCCAAAACCAGCTTAAAAATCATTTTTTGTCCATTCCTGTGACTATGCTGGGAGGGTAGAGCATTACAAAGAAGAAATAGCATGTGCATTAGTAGGTCTATGTTAGCACTGGAATAGAACCCAGTTCATCTACACACTGATTACAAACAGTTGCTGTATCTTCAGGAATTTTATTTTTGCTGAAATATGCTTTTCCAGCATCACTCAACCTTTTTTTTCTGTAGCAGCTTCGGAGTTTGACAAAATTATGTTCAGAACATTCTAAAAGAAAGAGCTACTTCCAGGATTACTTCCTCAGCAAGGGCTGAGGCTGGAAAAATGTGCTCGAAATTGTTATTGTGGGATATTCCCCTGTAAGGAGAGCAGAGGTGTGAACACAATTTTTTCCTGCCTTATGCCACTAACCTAGCCAATAGTTTCACTCATCTACTCCACTGCAGGAAACAAAAACAAGGGAATACATATTTTCAAACAGTGGAAAATGGTCCAGTGTGTGGAATAAATATTTCAGGGTTCAGTGACTCATATGAACTGGAACGGATTTCCCATGCTCTAATGGTGATGATATGGAGAGCTGCAAGCTTTCTCATGTGAACTTCTGCACTGATGTTAAAAAAATAACCACCAGTAAAAATCTGTATTTAGCTGATGGAATATAGAAAGTTTCCTCAGAGAAGTCTGTGAAACAGACAAGCTTTACAAACAACAGGTTTTGGGAACTGGTATGGAAGAATACTTATAGCTTTCTTCGATTTTTCCCAATCACTTGGTACTGACTCATGATTTGTATGGGTATTTGAGAAATGGCTCTTTTTAACAACTTTTCACTTTTTGCAGCTTGGAAAATGAACTCATATATTCTCATGCTCAAACTGAATCACTGGTCTTTCACTATTTCCTATACATAAAATTTAAAGTCTTAAACACTGTTTGTTATCTCCTTCTAAAATGGTCAAATAAATTTCTTTGTCTGCAGTGCAGGCTTTGTCCTATTTGCATGAGGACTTGAAAATAAAACTGGCTCTTGGAGAGGAAATTGTTCCAGATGGATACAATTCCTGACAAAACTTGCTGGTTCCACAGAGTGTTTTCTTTTTTGTGTAGTCTTTTTTTTTTCCTCTCCATCGTTTTGACTTTTTGTCTTTGAATTAATTTGTGTTACAATGCAGGGAGTAAAACTGTATCACACAAATGTTGCAAAATGCCATAAGATCTTGGCTTTGCATGTTCTGCTCCCTTTATTTTGGTGTTTCTCACTTCCTCCAAGCAGGACAAAAACATGCTCACATTTGGCACAATGAAAATGAGGAACACAAACAGGAACACATTATGTAAGCAGTGACAAATATTTCAGAAATCTTATTTTCCAGTATTTCTCTACTGTTAGTGACCTAAGATTTCACTACAGTTATCACAATACTTTAAAATAGGAGAGTGTGCCATTAATTTTTACTGGGTGCAGTCGGGTGTGGGTTTTTTGTTTTGTTTAGTCTCTTTTTTTTTTTTCTTTCTCTTTAGAGCAATCTCCTTTCAGGAAGAAAGCTTTAGGTTTTCTGGTCTTATTGACTCTACCACCAGTGGGGCCCCCTGGGAAATATGGAGCAGCTCAAACTGCACCAGAAGATGGATTGATTGTATTTTGCAAGGCTGCCAAAACATTGTTTACATGAAACCAATGGTTTTAACATAACATCTGACATCAGGATCTTCCACAGATAAATCAGGATCTTCCACAGATAAATCACAGCAGCAGTACAATCTGGCTATTGCTCTCTCTAATTTTTCTTACCTGGGACTGTGCTTGAAGTGTTCGTTTCAGTTCATCACTCTCTGAAAAGGGCATGGAGCTTTTGTCACAGGCTACCTTGTGTAGCTCTCCAAAGCACTTTTCAGATTTCCTGTGGCAAAGTGCATTTAAGTAGGCAGGATTTTCTAAGCCACTCATGGCACATTCGTAAAAAGTCCCGTTGAGCAAAGCCACAGAAAGCCACATCACCGGGGCTACCAGAGCATTTAAAGTGATTTGTCCAAAGACGTAAAAGAAATGGCAGACATTCCTTCTGGGGAATATTTTCCTGGGGTTCACCCAGCAGCCTGTAAAGAGTTTCCAGGTCTTGCTGTTCAAAAAGTATCCAATAACCAGCAAAACAAGAGCTGGGGAGAAAAGAAATACCAAACCGTACCTGAAGTTTTCACTGCTGCAAGGGCATCTGAAAGCAACAAGAGAAAACACGCGTTCACCTCCCATTGTCAGCAGCGCCATAAAACTGTAACCTATAGCGGTTTTCCGGTTCATAAAGAACTTCAGGATTGTTTGGAAAGCATCCATGTCTGATACTCACTCCAGAGGTGAAAATCACGAGAGTTTATCTTCGTTCGCAGCGGTGTGCAAGAGGGCAGAGCTCTCCCGAGGAGCAGCAGCCCGCTGCTCTCCCGCCTGCCCACGCCCTGCCGAGATAACGCCGTGATGTCACTGTCGGAGAGCGGCGCTCGCAGGGACCGCGCCGCTGGCAGGGCAGATGTTGCACATTGACAGTAACAGCCACCGGCAGCAGGAAGAAAACAAGCACAGCTCTATGTTATCAAACATGTTTGCAGTCTTGGCGTTCTTGTTCTTGGTGAGCTGTTTGGTTTTGCTAGTGACTGCAGATGGAGATCAGAGTAATAAAAACACACACTCGGCCAGTTGCAGAAGATCTTGAGCTGTGATTATAGAAGTTGCTGGCAAGGCAGAGAATGACCTAATATAGATGCTAAAGGTCCCAAGGGAGTATGACATGACTGAAAACAGAGGAGTGATAACAGTAAAACCACTTTGTATGGGGTTGTAAATGTAGAAACATCAAAGAACAGCTCTCTGCTGTGTTTTTTTCCCTGGAGCATCACATAGCTCTGGATTTGCATTGCTGGTTCAAGCTGATCACAGAAGAGACAAACGTACCTTGATTTCTAGCCCGCCTGGCTCTCCCCCCCTATTTTCCTGCAGTAAAACTGGTCTACAGGATGCTGCATTCTGAAGTTTTACTTCTGGTTTGTGCACGACACATTCAAGCAGCAGAGTTTCACTCTTTTGCAGGTTGCTTTCAAGATGTACCTTGGGGTCACCCCTAGTGTGAGCTGCAGTAGCGCCACGGGGAATGAATTCTCCTTAATCCTGGACAAAAACCCACTGGTGGACTTTGTGGAGGAGCTGCCAGCAGAACGAGCATCACTTTGCTACTGTAACCTCCTCTGCGGGGTGATCCGAGGTGCCTTGGAAATGGTAAGGGAGTGCCCTTCTGTTTTCTCCATTCTTTGTTAATTCGCACAAACACAGGAAAGCAAAATCACTTGTTCAGATAAATGTAGGAAATATAGCATTGTTTACTCTCTCAAGTTAAATGTCTATGTCTAAATAAAAGAGGACAAGGCTGATCCTGGATCCTGAGCTAGGGAAGCAGGTGGATGGGCTCACCTCCACACTATCCCTGTCTGGCTGTTTGGTGGCTGACTTGGGTACAAAAGCCAGATGGGATCAGAAAGCCAGATAACACTTAATGTGGAAGGCTGGGAGGGTATGCTGGGTTCCTCCACTGCTCCTGGAGCCTATTGCACTTTCCTTGACAGCTGTAGCCAGTGATAGTCGTCCCTGATTCTTTCCAAATATGTGAAGATAAATCATATTCTCAGATTATTGCAGTACCTACTGAAAGGGAGAACAAAGTGTGGGTGAGTATAATGTTAAAATCAAAGCATCAGAAGTGTATCAGATGGTATTCCAAATTTTGTTCTTAAATTTAAGATTTTTATAAAAAAATAAATAAAGGGCATAATTTTAAAATTGCTGACCTGTAGAGCTTCTTCTGGGAGATTACTTTTGGACTGGTTTATGTTTCTGTCAATATCCCATTTGGCATATACCTTTATATTTCAAGAGGAAACCACTCAACAAGTATTGTGTATACACATCAGTCTCAGAATTGTAGTATCTGATACAAGACTAAATAACAAAACTATTAGGTCACAAATCTTAGCACATGACCAGGAAAGTCTGCTGATCATGAAATCACCAAGTACACAATTTAGGTTCTCAGAAGAAAGTAAAGCACTGGGATGAAGGCTAATGTATTATACAAATTCAAGTGTATATAAACTTCGTTTTTATTAACTTAGTTGCGAAAGATATTTAAAAACCATCTAGAAATCTGTTTCCTATGAAACCTGAGAAAGGGGGTCCTCTTGTGGTAAGAGAGAGAGAAAAAGCTTGTAATATTACAGGAGGGTGGAAAACTGGGCATTTCTTTGCTTAACTGATCAAACCTGGTTCTTTCTAGGTTCATTTAGCAGCAGAAGTTACCTTCCTCCAGGACAGGCTGAAGGGCGATGCTGTGACAGAAATAGGAATTACATTTTTAAGAAAGCCTGAAGACAGAAAGCACAAAAGGAATAAGTGAAAGAAATAATGGGAGAAACCATTGCTGAGCGATATTTTGTGCCTTTTGTTTCAGAAGAAGACATGCAGGGTAAAAATGGTTTTGCTGAGTCAGCAGCACCAGTCACCTGGTTGAAAGGTGAAGAGAGTTGGACAGCAGACAGGAGGGGCAGGGCAGGGGAGAGCAGTGTTAATTGTAATGACATGGATACCAGTAAAAAAGATCAAAATGACCTGCTCTTCCTTCTCCTATATCCATGGTCTTGAGCTTAATGGAAGTTTTCTCTCAGTATTTAGTAAGTGCTAAATGCAAAACATTCATTTGGACACCGTTTTCAGACAAAGGTGACGACCTTTTCCCATTTTGTTTGTCAGTAATGTTTCAAAGCATGGCTGCTAGGAGGTGCTTTATTTCCCTGCTGTGTGTGGTTAGGCATGAAGAATTCATCCCCTGGGACTGTGAGCAGTGTCTCACAGGTGCATGTTTTGATGTGTAATGCTTTGCCATTCATTGTTCTCCACACTGGACATCCTGCTGTCTTTGAAACCAGAGAGGGATGTGGCTTCACTGACAGCAGGAGCTGGTTGAGTTCCTTCCAACTCTTCAGGCCCCACATGAAGTTTTGCTGGCATGTCTGTTCAGTCCTGTGCACACACCAGGTTTCAGCACTCTGACAGCCACAGCAATGCTTGTGTTGCTCCAAGCTATGAGCCTTTGCATGTCAGCCTTCTCTCCAAGAGCACTGATCTTGTGACCAAACTGAACAAAGCATAATGCATTTAATGTGTAGTCACTGTGGATCTGTACTTGCCTAAGGAAACTTGAATAAAAATTCTGAGATTGTGACACCAATGGTTTGGTGATTGTGTCTGTTCTTACCTAACCTTCACCACCAGCTGCTGAACATCTTCCTCTTGGCAGTGGACTTGTTACCACAGCATGACTGGAAAGCAGAGGTGGAGCATCCTCACAGAGACTCAGGTTATAGGAAAGGTTTAATGTTTGGTGTAATGCAAGATATCTGGGTAATGGTTGGACAAAACCCCAGGTCCTAGCAAAGCACTCTACCCACAAAACCAGCCTATCTTCTTCTCACCAAAGCACTGGTTTTAAACTGAAATACCAACAATTAAGTTCATTGTAGCCTCAGGTCAACTCTGGTTTTATAACTATGCTTTGTACTTTCTCCTCCTATTTTTCCCTCAGTTTGTTTACCTCTTAATCATGCTAAGTCTTACCTCAGGGACATCAGGGTTCATTCCCACCAGACCTGTACAATCCTCTTGATATTATCTCTCCCTTTGCCTGTCTCAACAGTAGTGCCGTAGTGTATGGAGCTTTAAGTGAGCAATGTTGTATAGAAAAACTAAACCTTTTGTTACCCAGCTTTAGTCTCAGCCCAACAGCTGTTACCTGCTATCAGCAGTAAGTGACAACATGAACACCATGTAACAACGTATTACAACCAGTAACAAGTTTCCCTGCCTTATTTATTTATTTGTTTATTTTTAATCCGAGCTGAAAGGTCTTGTGGAATTTGTCTGATTTCACTGTCAGTGCAAGAGCCCTAGGTGGAGTTTTTGCTGGTTGTAACCAGCTGGTTAAGATGTACATGTAGCTGACCACAATAAAGGTTCTTTACAAGACAATGGCCATTTTTACTTTTTCCAGAAACATCCTGCTAGCCAAATATTCTAATTTTTAAAATTATTATTATTATCTTGAAAGTGAATAACCTATACTGTCCTTGTTTTTACAGAATTACAGAATTGCTAGGTTTGGAAGGGACCTCTGGAGGTCATCTAGCCCAGCCCCTCTGCCAAGGCAAGGTCACCTAGAGCAGGTTACACAGGAACACGTCCAGGTGGGTTTTGAAAGTCTGCAGAGAGGGACACTACATGGCCTCCCTGGGTAGCCTGTTCCAGTGCTCTGCCACCCTTAACATAAAGAACATAACACCTTAACATAACACCTAACGTTGAGGTGAAATTTCTTGTGATAAAGTTTGTGGCCATTTCTCCTTGCCCTGTTGCTGGGCACCACTGAAAAGAGTCTGGCACCCTCCCCTTGGCACCCACCTTTGAGATGTATTAATGATATCTCCCTCTCAGTCTTCTCTTCACCAGACTTTGCTGCAGGCAAAGGTCCTGCAGTCTTTTCTCACAAGAGAGGAACTCCAGACCCGTAATTATCTTTGTGGCCCTTCTGCTGGGCCCTCTCTAATAGCTCCTTGTCTTTCTTGTACTAAGGAGCCCAGAACTGGACACGGTACTCCAGATGTGGCCTCACCAGGGTTGGATAGAGGAGTAAGATGTGAGAGACTGGGAAGATTGCTGTATCGAGTCATTTTGGGATTTATGTGTATGGAGGAGGGGATTGGTTTGGCCTTGCCCTGGTGAGGCAGTGCCCTGCCCCACATCCCCCTAGAGCAAATTTCCCAGCCCTGCAGTGGTGCCAATCATGGCCACTCCAGGTGCATGGCTCCACACTCCCCTAACACAGCTCCTGAGCCACCAAACAACTGGATGTCCCACCTGGAGGAGATGCCCAGGAAGGCCAGGTCGTACTTTCAGGCTGAACACGAGGCGGTCACATTGTCTGGACTCTACCTTCCTCCTGGAAGTTCTGTCCGAACATCATTGGAATCCAGAAGTGGGTAGCTATATGTGTGGTTTTCTGTATTTTTATGTCTGTTTCTCTTTCTTCTCCTTTGAATTCCCTCTCCTTGGAATTCTTGAGTAATTTGAAATTGAATGGGCTTAAAGTTTGCTCAGTTGAATGGGCCCAATTAATTCTTAGAGAAGTGTTTTATGTAGACTGAATGTTGTACTGAACCTTTTACCGAAGTTCTGATTTTTCTATAGTGCCAGTAAAGTCTTTGGTGTTTTGACCTCTTGAGAATATCTTGTAGGTATTTCTCCCATGCATCTAACTCAGACTACATGAACCATTTTAAGTCCTTTTAAAAGTCTTGTCAGGCGAGTTGTTTGGGGCATTACAGAGGATCACCCCTGTTGACCTGTTGTCCACACTCTTTCCAACGCACACCAGGATACTGCTGGCTCATAGTCAACCTGTCATCCACCAAGACTCCCAGGTCCTTCTCTGCAGAGCTGCTCTCTAGTCTGCCAGCCCCCAGCCTATACTTGGGGTACTTGCACCTATCTCTGTACATAGATATAATTATTTTTCTTCTCCCATAAATCACTTATCTGTGAAAAATAGACTGTCATTATTGCCAGCAAACTTGAAGACTTATATTGCAGTTGCATTTGAAGTCTTTCCATATTGATTTTAATTAGAAGTGTCAGCTCTGTGTCTTCTCTGGAAAGCCAGGTCAGCTTTGCAAATGCAACCCTGCCAGTTACAACCACAAGTGGGAAGTGGCAAAAGCCCACCCAGATGCAGCTGAGAGGATTAACAGAATTCTGAGGGAATTCCTCACCAGGACATGAAATAAGGCACAGCTTATTCCTAGAGGCTTTCAGTCTCTGCTAAAGTATTTTACTGTATCTCTGAGGTAAAGGTTGACCCCACTGCATCAAGGAACATTTTGGTACTGATGGCAGCAGGGCCAGGACATTGTTTGCTTCCCATTTACCACATTCCCGAGTAGATATATCTTTCTCTATGTGTCTGTGAACTAATGAATTCTTCAATATGAGATGTAAAATGAAATATTTTTAACTGAACTGTGTTTCTTGGAGGCACAGGTAACAAATTGGACACTTGTTGTTCTATTATCATCAAGTTTCTTGGAAGAAAAAGAGCACTGAGGAAGTCAGTGACTGTGACAAAATGAATGTTTTTTAAAATTATTTTCTTCATACAGAATTAAATCTGGTTTTGCCTTTATGTGTTGTATTTTCAGTTGATAGTGAAAAGAACCTTCCAAGATCATTATATTCAGCTAGTTAAAATAAGTGCTTCCTTTCATTCTTTCTTGGAAAATAACAAATAACTTCTTGGGATTCCTCTCTGTCTGTCTGAATAATTTCCAAGTTTATTGTGTAGAAAGAGAGGATTCCTGGGAGGAGTAAAAGCACAGCCCAGACCAAACAATATGACTCACATCTCTCAAATGCTCTCTTAAATGAAAGCTTTTCAGAGGAAAAGTGAAATTTATTATTCTTCACTCAAAACTGGTATTTTTGTTTCTTACAATTAGTTGTTCTTTGCTAAGAATATATCATTATTTGCTAATGTGACTTGCAGATTTTTAATGTCCTTAAATATATGAGTGTGTTTTTAATGTTTGTTAATATATAAGCTTCACCTACACTCCCATATTATGAATAAGCCTAACCCCTCAAGACAAGTTAATTTACACCTAGACTCCATTCTGGGTAAAGATCAATATTGTATTTGGCAGGGACATCCAGGTGTAATGGATTTAGGTACTGATGCCAGGGCCAAAACAGTATATGTAAGATGATATATTTAAGAAATAATTATGTACTTTTCAGAAAAAAGACTAGAAGAATGTAAATGGGAAGTTTAAAGTTAGTGTGTTTTCCCTGCAGCATTCAAATGCCTATTTTTTTCCATTAAAAAGCTTTACCATGACAGGAAATGGGCAGTAGAGATCATTAGGAAGGCCTGCTGCAAAAGGTGACCAAGATCAGGCAGTGGTAATGAAAATTCACTGCTGTGGAAGTTTTTTGCTTCCCTGGTAGTACCTAAAGCTGCTGAACACATAGAGGTAAAACACCTGGAATCTTTTCTGCTCACCTATTCAAACTCATAAGCAGCTTAAGTCATTGGGTGAACCCCTTTGTTATGTACAGGTAGCTCCAAACCAATAATTTCTTCCCAGATATTAAAGGATACTGTCTTTACCTTGAGAAATTAATTTACTGAAAGAAAGTATTTTAATCTAGAGCTTGTTCTAAGCTTCACTGAAAGCTTTATTGTCAAGAGAGAGCTAAAACTAAGTTGAATTTCTGATCAAATCTTCCATTCCTTTTAGTCTCTTTGATAAGGTTTGGTATTGTCACTCCATCTGCCAAGGGCTTTTAAGGTATTTGGTAATAATTTGACAGAGTATGTGCTGACGTCTGTGTGGATACTGATTATTTTACACATCACTCTTCTTAATAAACAACAACATAAGAAAACTTCCATTTAAATGTACTTAAGCAAAAGTATTAAAGTGTATTTAAAACCAAATCTCCTGAGGGTTGCAACTATCAGCTTTTACCTTCAATTTGCATAGATTTCAGTAAGAGCAGACAATAAGACTCTTCTTGTATTAATAGGGTTAAAAGACTGCCAGCTTTGCAAAGGATTTGTTTAACTACAACCCAGACTGGCTTGCAGATGAACACAGTTCATCCACAGATGCTGGAACACTGACCTCCTTCCTCTGATTCAGCACTGTTCTCTGTCTCTTGGCTCGCCTCCTCGTGTATCATGCTGTAATACCACGGTTCTGGGCTGAATGTATACAGCAACAAAGTCTTCTGCCAGTCTTCCTTGCTGGGAGTATGGAATGGTACTGGGTCAGTGGCTTCAAAAAAGCAATTTGTATTTATTTCTGCCAGCTTGGTTGCATGCTCTTTGGCTTTGATCTCAAGGAGTTCCTGTTCTTTGTTTGAGTAAATTTTCCTGAACCTGAGCAGAAGATAGCTGGCTGGGGAGCAACAGCATCTGACTCCAGTTGAAATCAGTGTCACAGTCATGGTGCTGGCTATCAGGAACCATCCTATCAGCTTGGGAAAAGGATAGATAGGTTAGGAATGTAGAACATAACATTGAAGGGATATGAAAACTGTAAGCCAAGACACCATGGAGTGCATGTAACTCTCTGCTTGCTGACCAGAGAGGAGATCCCATACACACAATTCAGCCAAGACACACAGAGCTTCTGCACCCCTGAGCTGATGTTGTTGGATTAAAGATGAATACCAAAAAAGAGAGGGTGTATTGAAACTATTTACTCTGTTATATCCAGCTTTCTTCACTTTGAAGGCAAGTTACTGACCATCAGTTTCTGCAGCTGTGGACAGATTTATGGTACAGAGGGTGCAGAATCTCCCTGTCTGCCTCGTGCTGCGAATGAGTGCTCCTGCTGACTGTGTTCTCATGGAACGTGGCTACTTTCCCTGATGTCTGAGTCTGCAAAAACAGCCAGTTGCCACAACACAGAGGAAAAGTTGTGTCCTGTATGTTCTGTAGGCAGGATGCAGATTTGGCTATTGAAAATGGGAATTCTTTCTTGTTTTATACCTGATTTTAACAACAAGTCTCAAAAGTCCCATCAAAACTAGGTGTCTAGGTGTCCTAGTAGATGCTGGTCCCTCCTTTACTCAGTGGTACTTAGCTGGAAGCTTCAGGCAGAGATCCTGCAACCTGCCTTTTTACCTCAGGATGACTTTTTTTTTCAAGTGAAAAAGTATTGAGTGCTAAAGAAAAAGGAGTTTGTGTTCTTTTTGGTTCTTAATTCTGTTGAAAGTAGATTGGATATTCAAAGTACTTGTCAGAAATAAAAATATTCTCACACTTTTTCTGTTTTTGTTTGACTGGATGTTTCCTTTAACTAACACTGCAATGTCAGTAAAAGTCAGTCTTCCCTGGTTTTCCTCCTTTCTTACCCTTTCTAAATTCAATGGTATAGAGTTTGCCCCTTGCCAGCCTTTTACTTGGAGAAACAGCATGGTAAATATCTAAAAAATGTAAACTTTTTTTGTTTTAACATGCATTTGTACTAAACAGGAACTTACAAATATCTAAGTGATTATAAACTCTTATAAACTTAACTCCCTTAACCAACCCTGAATGTTTTCCTGAGAAAAAGTTACTAAAGCTGATTTTCCTACTGGAATTAAGACGAGATCCACACAAACCTAGAAACAAAACTGAAGTGCTGCCAAAATTTGGAGGTTTCATTTCATTCCAAACAAGAAAATCCATGAGTGCTGTCGTTTTGATCATGCAGTTTGCTTTCAGCACAAGAAACTTTAACAAGACTAGTACATATTTTAACTTTTCTTCTAGAATACAAATTTGAAATTATTAAGAGGTTCAAGCATTGTGCTGTGCTTATTTGTTTCTCTTTCCAGTCCTCTGCTGCAAGGAAATATCAGCTTCCCCTCTGTTAGGGATCTCAGCTTCCCCTCAACTAATGCCTATTTACAGAAGTATGAGGTTTTTAGAAGTGTAAAAGTGGAGAAGAACAAGAATGCACACCATGTCTAAGTTGATTGAGAAAAAAAACTTGCTGTGGATAGTCCTGTTGTCTAGGCTGGTTCCCTGCCCAGCTTTGAATGAGGTTTGTACAGTGCCAAACAATTACCATGCAAACATGCAAAACCAGAAAGGAGCATAAATATACACCTATTGCTTTTCTGTTACTATTTTTTTTGCTAATGAATTTTTGCTAGCTGTGTGCTTTTGGTACATGATATTATATAATGTAAGAGAGAAGGACTTTTTACAGTCGAAGCACATAGTGTGAAGAGAAGAGCAGTGAGGCTTTACCTGGGACTGTGCCCAAAGGCTGAACTATTCACTTGATATCTGTGCTGATAAATTCTCATCACAGGGTATTTCCAACAGCTGGTTTTGGCACTCTTCTCCTTTACGTTTGCAGAAGAGGTCCTGTGTCAGGCTGTTCCCGCTGGCCTCACAATCAGAAGTTGGCTCTGAGCAGGGCCACCATTATCCAGGTGAGGGAGCCACCAAGGCTTCGGCTGTCACTGACAAGCACACCTGGCAGCAGCGGGTGCAGGTTTCCCAGCAGCTGTATTTGAGATGCTTCTCCAGAGAGCAGCTGCCTGTCAACTGGTGCCATATCCTGGCATTCCCCATGTAGCTGAGCAGCCAGAGGACGAAGGCAGGCACTAAGAACAAGGAAGAGCCATACAGCAGGTTCCCCGAATTGCAGGGACACTTGAACATCAAAGAGGACAAGATGTGCTCGCTGGCAGCCCTCAGCAGAGACACAGTGCTGTAACCCAGAATGGTCTGGTGGTGGATGCAGAAATCCAGGACCTTATGTAACCTATCAATTTTCTGCCTCCCCTTACTTTGAGGAGAGCAAAATCTCCGTCAGAAAAGGAAAAAAGAGAGACAAGTGTCCTGCAGCTCCCTCAGCTTAGAGAGGCTTGCAGAGTTTTCACTTGCTCTTAGTGATGGTCATGCAGTGAGGCATAGAAATAGCCCTTTGTAGAGGAAATGAAAGAGCACGTGCTCACTGCACAGTCAAGCAGGGACCACACCAGAACCCCACTCCAGCTATCAACAGCAAGACAAAAAAGATATTTGTTTCTGTAAAAACAGTTTGTGTTTGTCCACACGTGCATTGTAACTAGCAATGGATTAAAACTCATAATCTTTTCAGTGAAGTTTTTCAGTGAGGCACCAGATTCAAAGTGTGAATAAAATGTGACAAAACCACTCAGAACTGTGTACAGGTTTTTATCCTGCCTTATTTTTAGCAATACAACAAGACTTGTTGTCTTATGGAAGAAAATTCGACTATAATCATGTCAATTTTTCAAGATAAGCAATCAATCTTCTTTAAGTAGTTATTTTGGAAATTAGAGAACTCTTATTTTTTTTTAGTTTTAAATAACTTTCAGTCATGGTTTTGTTCACCTTTGCCAAAGGGAAGGAGGAGCTGAATCTTGTTTGTTTAATCTTTAAACCACTGAGGCTCTGGGTCTTGCTGGGCAAAGCCTGATACACTTCAGTGAACAAAAAGAGTGTTTTAGAGGTCTGGGATTTTAAAATTCACAATTCACATTTCAGCTCTTTGGGCAGCTGAGAGGATGGCACAGAAGCTCCAGAGCAGGCAGTGCTGGCTCAGGTGGCTGCTGTGCTCACACCAGATGTGCCATGCTCGGTGCTGAGCTGCTGCTGCAGAGAAAAACCTGCTGCTGAATTAAATGCTTGCCTTGGTCTGGAGGAGACTTTGTCATTATGGAGCAGTATGATACAATGACATAGCAACTTATAAATGACAACTCTTGCAAAACCAGCCAGAGTGAATCAGACTGAAGGTTAGTCTGGCCACAGCTTGGTTATCTGAGAGGCAGCACAGGGATAGGAAAAGGAAGCTTGGAAACGCACTCACACCCGGTGAATCAGCATTTCAGGGATTTCCTTTGTATCTCACACGTGCTGTTTTCACCCATGCAGACTTAGACACATTCAAAATGTTGTATAGCAAGTGTGCTTGACCTTCATTTGAAGCTGACACCATCCCATTTGATGCCCTAAGGTCCGGAAGGGAAAGAGAGAAAAGAATGGCTCCTTGGTGTCTCCATCAACTCATGGTCATGTACACCTTTATCACAGCCCTCTCTTTCTCAGGCTGCTTTGCATACTTGTTTATCCATGTGGCCACCTGAACTGTTCTCTAGGATTCAGGTATTACTCTTCTCCTGAGGGGAAACAGGAAGCATACCAGATTTCCAGTGCATTCAAGATGCAACTGACTCACAGTTTGTTACATAGGCATACTGACATTTGTTTTCTATTTCCTTGCAATAATTTCTAGAATTTTAATTTTTTTTTATCATGCATGAATCAATATTTTAGCAAGCTATGCATTAGAACAAAAAAATACTTTAGTCCTTGAGGGGTAATCTCAGTAAGCTCAGAGTCTATCAGTGTATATATGAAGGTAGGATTTGGTTTTGCTTTGAACACCCATTCTTCTGTACTGAATTAGAGATGCCATTTTGCTTTCTGGTCAGGCAGCCTAAGAAAGTATATCTCTGGTTCTTTAAAACAGAGGCTCGTTTTTAAACATGAAGTATAAATTTGCATGATTGGCAAATATTGTTACCTTGATTTTTAATTAGAGGCAGCTAGAGATAAGGGTTAGCACATCTTGAAACCAGAATTCACCATATCTGAAAAAGTCTTAGCAGGTGTCCCATCCCTGGAAGTGTTCCAGTACAGGTTGGACGAGGTTTTGAGCAGCCTTGTCTCATGGAAAGTGTCCCTGCCCATGGTGGTGAGGGGGCTGGAACTGTATGATCTTTGAGGACCCTTCCAGCCCAAACCTTTTTGATGTTTCTATGATTTTATGCCAGTATGGCAGAAATAACAGATGCAAGCTGAAATCACTGCAAAGGCACATCCTGACAAAGACAGGGACATGGGCTGCCTCCAAGAACCACTGGTTTAACAAGGGATCCGAAGAACCAGTGGCAGCTTTCTGGAACATACAGTGACCACACAGGGGAAAGCGTAGAGCCAAGAAACCCTGCTCCTTCTCTTTCTGAGCCTAATTTTAGCAATGTTTTATTTATCTGTAATAAAATATGATTTCAGGAACAAGCTTCCTGGGAAAAGGGAGGGGAGCTCGGCATGAAAAAGGATTAACCCTCCTCCAAGAAAACATGTTTCCAGTAAATATTCACAGAGAGTGGTGCGCAAGGGAAGAGAGACCACCCTGGTTGGGAAGTGGGGGAGCAGCTGTGCTGGGAGCCAAGTGGAGTGCAGGGCTGGCCAAGGTGAGCCCAGCCTGTGCTGGCTTTGGGAGCTGGGGGGGCCAAGGGGGCTCCTGGGTGTGAGGAACTGTGGGGCTGGGCACTTACAGAGCTCCCGTTCACTCAGAGCACTCTTCTCCCAGGGCAGCTCTGGATCTCTATATTAACGCTTGTCTGGCCACAACAGCTGCAAAGCATTATATGGAAAGTGTTCAGAAAAACAGTTTTCTGTTAAAACAGAAGACCCAGAATTACAATTTAATGGTTGTTTTTACATTGATTTGCATTACATTTAGTGCCTTCCAAGAGGCATGGGAGCAATGCCAGAATTTAAAAGATGGACATTTTTAAAACAAAATACTTATTTTTGTTATCTGAAACTTCTTTCTGTTTTGAAATAGCCTTTATCAAAATGAAGGTGTCAGCTGAAAACAAATGGATTTTTTTAATATTTTGTTAAGTTTCTCCTTGATGTTTCAATTTCTGTCCTTTCATTTGCAGGTTAATGATTCGCCAACATTTTCTAGGTGGAAAAAGCTGTAGTCTGATTAAGTCTATGGTTCTATAAAATGCATAATACTGATCTTAAATGCAGCATGTGTAAGTGTGTGCATGTGCATTGGGGGGGCTTTACCAGTACTTATTGTATAGACCTTGTTTTAGTTACAGTAGTAAGCCCTTAAAATAGTTTTGTTGGGGTTTTTTTGTTGTTTTTGTTTGTTTGTTTGTTTGTTTGTTTTTTCTGGAACATTTGCTACTTGTTCAGAATAGCAAAAGACTGGTTTTGGTCTTCTACAAGTCATTCTCCTTCTAGCTGCTCCATCCAAGGCCCATCCTGTCCTAAATTTCTCTCATTAGTTTTATCAAGCTCAACTTCCTCTTCACATTAATACTCTAATATCTTGCACATCTGTGAATGCAATGGAAAAGAGCACTTCTGCACTGGTTTTCTGTTTATAAGAACTGGACTTGCTTCTTCAAGTGAAAGAGTTGTAAGCTGCATTTCTTAGTGACCAGTTCAGAACGGCACGTGGATAAATGTTTTCATTCTAGGAAAATTCTTGTCATGCTTTTTTTCTTATTCTGGGTGAAATTAATGCTTAAAGTGTTGGAGGTCCTGTCCACAAGCAGATCTGCACCTACCCTCCAGGTGGACTGACCTCCCCTGGAAGCCCATTGCCTCAGTTTGTGAAACTGAGGAAGTTATTCTGACTTTATGGTTGAACCAGCCTTCTTACAAGTTTGTGAAGTGTCACACAGCTCAGCGGCACCACATAAATCATTAATAGTACTAATACTTGGTAGAGCAGCAGCCTGAGAAGTAGCACTGTGCCCAGGCCTGCACAGCTTACAAGCATTTGTGTACATTATACTGCTATTTTAAGGCATTACATTTATTAGCAGTTTTTGGCTGAAAACGAATTTCGTGGGTAGGAAGGAAAGAGGTCTGGAAAACCAAGCATGGCTCTGAAGGAGGATCTGATGGGTGAGCTCTGGTACAGAGTCACATAAGCCATGGCACTAATTTTCCCTTGCTATTATTTACTGTTGCTCTTTTAACACTACGGGTCCAGTACAGGTCTCATTTCTGTATGGGGAGGTTCCTGTGACCCAGTCCAAATGTCCTGCTGCAACCAGCTGTGCGAGGGTTTTACTGTTCAATCTGCAATCTATATAAGCCATAAATAAGTCTGTGTGACTATTTAATGTTGACTGTGGTTTAAGTGACAAATATTTGATGAGTTTATAAGAAAATATATGATAGAAGCATAGGATTAGAAAGGTAGAAGATGTCATGTTTTGTGATGAAATCAAGTAGCTTGTGTGAGGCAGATTAT
This sequence comes from Climacteris rufus, assembly GCA_013398175.1. Taxonomy (NCBI): domain Eukaryota; kingdom Metazoa; phylum Chordata; class Aves; order Passeriformes; family Climacteridae; genus Climacteris; species Climacteris rufus. Next base: position 1,478,149 of record VZRZ01003594.1, read on the forward strand.
AGTTAAGACTAATCATGTAAATCACCCTGGGTAGTTAACTAGTCCGTTCTATGAAAGAAAAGCTCAATCTTTTTCATTCACTATGGAAAATGAAATACCATACAATTACTTGCAAATTTAAGCACGTTAAACCCAATGTATTTCTATATTTCTTATTATAGATGTTTTGTATTCCATGTATCCTTGCTTTCTTTGGGTTATGCCATCACACCTTGCTGCCTTGGCATTGCTGAATAGCTCAGAGTTCACAGAGTCATAGAATCATAGAATGGTCTCGGTTGGAAGAGAATTGAAAGATCACCTAGTTCCAACCCTCCCTGCCATGTGCTGGGAACCTTCCACTAGACCAGGTTACTCAGGGCCACATCCAGTCTCCTCTTGAACACCTCCAGGGATGGGGCAGAACCTCTCTGGGCAACCTGTTCCGTAGCCTCACCACCCTCACAATAAAGAATTTCTTCCTGATATCTAATCTAAACCTGCCTTCTTTCATTTAAAGCCCATTCCTCCTTGTCCTATCAAACAGATTCAATCTGTTCCACTCCGTGTGTGAGTATGTGTGTGTCCTAATGGTGTCTGATCATGTGCTAGAAAACATGTTCTGTACTTTTCCATCCAATTAATCCTTTTTCCTCTTTTTAAACTTGAACAAATTAACTGCTTCTGGTAGTTTGTGGCAGTACACCCCTGTCTCCAGTTTCCCATCCTAGGTTCCTTTGCTGATCAAATTTTTTTGCTTATAGATTTTTTCCTAACAGTAAGGCAGCACAAGCATTGACACTCTATCCCTTTCAAAGCTGTCAAAGAATTGAAAAGTTTCTGACTTCTGGTCCTCAACCTCCCTTATATTTTTTTCATATATTTTTTTCTAATCAATCTAATCCTTAGCTGAAGAATACCCAAGCTGTTTCAGCTTACCACAAATTGTACAAGGCGTGTCAGGCTCTATGGTAACTGCGTCTGGCTTGTATTAAAGGCTGAACTCTACTACACTCAACAGCACTTGTGTGTGCACTTTGCATTATTTTTAATAGAAAGATATGATTCAAAAGGAAAGAATGATATATGGGCATAAGGAAAAAGCATTCCCAGTTGCCCATATTTTATGTTAGCAGTAACTTTCCAAGTCTCTGCGTCTGCCCTCATTTATTCTGTAATGTTCAAATACTCCATCATCATTGTAATTTTATTTGCATGGCATTTGCAGTTGTATTTCATAGCATTATTGAACATCTCCTATATTCCCCTAGCTTACATAAAGATGAAGTTCCTTAAGTGGCCTCCTAGGGACTCTGCTCCTCTGACCATTTTCCCATCACTAGCAACTGCAGCTGAGTCCACCAGAGGAAACTCTATTACAAACTTTATAAGTGAAAGAGTATAATTACTTTGCTTGATGAAAATAAGGGTTATGCCATATAAAAAAGGACAAGCATGAGAGAAATTAATATAGTTCTGAACTACAATAATAGCAAAGATTTGCTATAACTGCCTTAACATCTTTATTAGGTTATGGAGCAACTTGGCCTTCCTCAGCATGTCCCAAAGAGTCCAGTTCCTCATCCCAAGCATAGTCCTGTTCTTTAGGGAGAAAAAGAAATGCATATGCTGATCACCTATTCTCTCTTGCCAGGGGGTGAATTCACCTAGCTTACTCTCCCAGCAGCATGGCAGTGTAGGGAAGTTTCCGTGCCCCAATCCTCCTCAAGTTTTCTTCACTGCCATTTCCTGTAGGCAGATCCAATGGAGCCACTTTTCCTGGCATTCCTAGCTTCCTGTGTTATAATTTTAATGAAGACAAAGTGGGAAACCAGGGGTTTTATACTCATGATTTTAGAATCATTCCACCTCCTTGAAGAATGCCTTCCAGCTGGTGGCAAGTACAAAGCTAAGACTGACTATAAAATGTTTGGTGAAAAAACATACTTTAATATTTTGGAGACAGTCATAAATTCATGACCCCCAGCCCTGGGGGTTAGACTGGGACAGTTTTCCTCTTGGTCATCCAAGGCTCAGTTAGGAGTGAAACTAGTAAAATCACTGATTATTTTGGGCACAAGTCAAAGGGGGAAAAGGTCACAATATCATGCTAAATATCTTATACAGCAACGCATTTCAAACACCTGCAATTTTTCTCTGCATCCCAAACTTCAGGAAAATAGTCATAAATGCTGTGAATGCTTTTTTTTCCTTCATCAACCTGAAGAACCTGGCAGGAAAGTTAGCGTCTGGGGGAAATGCTATATGTGCATTCAGCTGAAGGAATGCACTTATATATTCTGTAGTTGAGTCCAGCTCACCTGCCTGCCTGAAGCAGACAAGAGTTTTGTTCCTTCTTTGAGAGGGTCCAGGGCTTTTTCTTTGAAGTGATTTTATATTATTTGCTTCAAGGTTCAACTTGTTTAGAAAACAGTCTCCATATTGATGACAGTACAGACATATCCAGCACTGGATTGCATTGGCCTTCTTCTGCAGAGAGCTCCTGGACTGAGCTTCCAAGAAAGGACAGAAAATAACATCTTGGCTTCATTAGCTGAGTCTGACTTAGCAGCCTGAAGTTACCCTACTGATTTTAACAGACTAGCCAGAGCAAAGGGATTAAAGTTAGACAAAAGTATGTTTGATCCCAACTCAGTCTTTTGCAGACCAAACAAATGTGAATGTAATGTCCTGATGCAGAAATACGGCAATTTTCCAAACTCTATCTGCTTTCAAACACTAAGAAAAAGCTTTTCATCAGTGGAAAATACATAGGCCAACAGAAGAATGTGATGTATTTCAGACATATAATTCTTCAGAGTAAGCTTTGATCTCATAGGTTTTGAGAAGTGATGTGCTCCATTCCCTTTGCTTCCTTGGCTCACCATGATGTATATAACACAGATAGCCATTTTTAGCTGGACTCAAAAAACCATTAAAAAAATCCAAGAACCACATTCTGCTTCCACCCTCAAACATATACAGCACTACTTGTGGGCTGAATTGCCATCCATGTTTCAGAATACAGTGAATTAACTTTAGACTAAATTAGACTGCAGTCCTGAAATGAAGCACGCATGATTGAATAGCAGCTATTGAAGAGAAATTGAGTGAAGTCAGCAGGGTCTCAGATGAATACGGGAACCCATCCACTTTTTCCTGTGGCCAGAGATGCAGAAAGTTAACATTTTTGGAAATGAAAAAGAAGCAGAATAAAAATGGGAGCAGAGGCATGTGCCAGAAACACCTCGGTCTTGTTACTCCATTTAAAATAGGGAATGAAAAATAACTTTGCTACCGGCTACTATACAGTGACATTTCAAAAGCTGTTCAGCATACATCCTAGATGAACCCAGTGCCAAGTGCCTCTGCCATGGACACAGAGCTCACTGAGGCTGCTTCTCTCCTGCACTTCAGACAAAGGACACAAAGGTGAGGACAGCATCCTCTCCTGCATAAGCAAGTGTTGAGGAACACCAACTTTCTCCAGCCCTCCCACAAGCCAGTAGGGCTGTCTGGCTGATCCCATTTACCTGCTCTTCCTCACTGCACTTCCTAGTGAAGCACAGGCAGCTTGGATTTTTCAGTGTACACTGCCACCTGTGGCCTTGAACTGTTTTTTTACTGTGACACAGACACTTGTATCCACCACCTCACTGCCCAGGCCACATTGCTGATGGCAGGGAGCCATCTGTTCTTCCATTCGTTTCAAAATCCATTAAAAAGTAACAATCCTTGGTACAGAATAAGAGAGACAAGAATGGAAAAAAAGATTGCAAATGAAACTTACATAACCACTGGAGAGGGACTTTTTAAAGGCTCTGGCCTGGAGAGAGTAAGTAAACAAGATTCTTTTCATATCCAAAAGACAGTCAGCACAATTAAGACTTGATTAATTCCTTTAGTTGCCCAATCTGAATCAAAGTTACATTTGTGCAAGTGGAGTTCAGAGCAGCAAGTAATGACAGTCATATACACATAAATCCTTAACAGATGCAAACTAAGCACAGCCTGGAAAACCCCTGGATGCACACTTTATGCTGAAATAGGTCTGGTCTCTCCTTCAGGTCAGGCTGGTGCATTTCATTTCACTTCACTGCATCATTGCACATAGATCGTTCATTTGAACACTGGTCTGCTTAAAAAGCTGCTTTAAGCCCTGGCTATGAGCATGGACAGATCTTGCAACCACCTATTTCCCTTTGCATTGCTGGAACAGTACAGAGAAGTGTAGTGTAAATGAGAGCTAATCTGCATGACCATACCTTACTTTCTAATCTCTGCAGTTTCTTTTGACAGCTACACAAATGCCACACTAGAATTTGGATGCCCCACTACAAAGGAAACGAAGAAATGCAGGTATTTCTCAAGTCTTCAAGACCACAGGTTGGCTTTCTATAACTATTTGTTCAAAGCAATAGCAAATTGACACAGGGTAAATGTGCAAAGACATGAAATGATTTTTGTGGTGTTCCATGGGCAATAATATAACCTAATATTGAAAAACTAACAGTGCATTTTAAATTGAACATAAACCAACAACTATTTCTATGTCTTTACGTCAACACAGTGCAAAGGCAGAAAGAAAGAGATTTCCAGTGACCCACAGTCTGTCACAGTTTAGTCACTTTTAGCAGCCACCACTACAAGGATGGAGCTATAATGGGTGACACTCTTCAGGCTCAGCTCCCTTTGCCTTAAGCAGCTGAGTGGGTGAGTTGAAATAGACAATTAACCACCTCACATGCCTTTTGCAATTAGGGAAAAGGGAAAGGAATGTCTTGAAGGTGTTTCTAGGTCGGCTGAGTTACTATCTGAAGGCTCTCATACTTCAGTGACTATGCATGGATCAGAAATTAACTGGGGTCCTAAACCTCTGCTCACACGAAATGCAGCCAATTTCATTGAATAAAGCCAGGCATTGGAGACTGCAGTGGGGCTGTATGTGAACACAGTGCTCAGAACTGGCTCTATAACTGGAACTTAGTGAAAGTATTCTAACCTTTTCACTAAAGATGTTTAAACAAGGAAACTTGTCACATTTCAACGCACAGACTTGCAGAAGGCTTAACAGGAGTAACGTAGATAACATACATCTAAATAGTGTAAAGAAGAGGAAGCAAAGGTTTGTGGTTTGATCCAAGTGCTAATGAACAGCATTAGTGTAATTAGCAGGAAAAATATTTAAATAAAAGAAAAACAACTTTTCCACAGAGATCATTATAATGCTTTTATTTAGCAAATGAACTGAAGAATTGTTTTTCTGTAAAGACATACAGATATGCCCCAATTCCATAGAGCTTCCATTCTCTCAAGTAGTTATGAATTTTTGAAATTAGTTTAATGAACAGAGGGGAATATATGTGGAGATGTCAAACTTATTTTTGTCATAAACCGCATGATTCCATTTACCACTAATCCCCAAATAATTGACCTGGGGCCACCAAGAGCTTGTAGAACCCTTGCTGGTGTTTTATAGAGAACAGACTGTTCACAAAATTTTAACTGTCCTCTTTCTAGCCATGTGAACAGAAAAAAAAGACATTAAATACTTCCTTAATACATATTTTTTCATACTGGCAGTTACTGAGGTTACCACAGGATTGCTTTGGTTCTTTGTATTTTTAAAATTACATATGGCAGGGCAGTGATCTAGGACATTATCTCCCTACTAAGACGTGCTTCAAAATATAGAAACCTTTTGGGAAACCCTGTCTTGCAAAATGGAAAACAGACCCTACAGCATACAGCCCTCTACAGCCTACACTTGGCTAAAATATAAAGCTTTTTTTTCTTCCTGAGAATTACGTTCTGTTCTACTTTGAGTTAACCCCATATTTGCCTTCTACTACTGCCTAGTAGGTGTCGTGCCTCTCACTTAGCAAGCACTGACATGATTGCCATTTCCCACTGTGCCACATTGTAAAGCATGGAAGAGATGACCTTATATAAGGGTCCACAATAATGATACAGGAGTGTCCCGTATTGAACCATTCTTTGGTTTGGCAGAGAGAAATGAAGTCTACTGCTAAGATCTGCCTTGTATACTTACGTTTGAATGTCCTGTTCTTAAGAGAATGTCCAAAGACATCCCTAGCAGCCTGAGATGAAAACTCACTACATGCAAACCATATTCTGTATAAACAAAATCCTTAGAAACAAACCTATTAAAAGGGCTCTTCTCACCAAAAAATTAATTACAACTTTGCATTACTGAACTCTGATGAACAAAGCATAACATTACCTCAGATGTGAGGCCCAACTCAAAACACAAAGGAGGAGTACTTATTAAGCACTGAGTTTTTTGAGATATTTATTGCTTTCCCTATTCTTAAATCTCTTCTGGTCTGAAAACAATCTTTCCCCTAGCTGTTTTTGGAATGTTTCAGGAAAAAAAAAAAAAAGAAAAACCAAAGGAAAAAAAAAGAAAAAAAAAAGAAGATAAACTTTGGCCCTATTAGGGTTAATGCTTTTGCATAGACATATATGACCATAAACTGGTCAACTAGTAGAGGTCTTCTGCTAACATTGTGACTGAGAACAGGAAGAATACAGCCACAATAATATACAGCTGTCTACTAAAAGTATTGCATACAGGCATCTTTGGCCATGCAGTCTCTTGGCCTTCTGAAAATATGTGAGCTGCATTGCTAACATGACAAAAAAGATAGCAATGTTGAGAATTAGAAAGAGGCGAGTATAAGAAGCTGATATTGATGGGGCACTACTTCGAGCAGTCGTCACCATCTGTGCCAGCCCTGATCGGCCTTTGATTGACACCCCAGTTTTGTGCTTCACATAAGTGATATCTGCAAAATCCAGAAGATCTTTCATTTCCTCATCTTCGTCTACAGGCAACTCTTTTTGTGCTTGAGTCTGTGCCTTTTGTCGCACTTTTCTTTCATTTACCTCAATTTGTGCAAAAATGTCAGGAACGGCATCAACAAATTTGTAGCCTTTGGCTACCTTTCTGTTTTTCTTTGCTCTGCCACGCTGCTGCTGCTGCCTCTGTGAGATTGCAAATATCCTGTCAATGGCCTCCTCTGTCTGTCTCTTATCAGAAAACCTCAGCAGGCGCTCAGCAGTCTTCCTAAAGCTGGCTGTGTTGCGGACGCGAGACAGGATCTGCTTCTCAAGCTGCTGGAAAACAGGCTTAAAATGCTCTAGGTTCCTCTCCACGATCTCTACGTAGTCCTTCACTTCTGGCACTGAGGAGCTCCTAATGGCAGAGGCTCGGTCAAAGACAATTTTCTGGCGGTCTGCAATAACCTGTGCAAAGGCAGAGCGAGACCCGTCCTCAACAGGCCACAGGTACACAGCATAGGCGTGCTCACCAGTGGTCACAAAAACATCCAGCTGCGGAGAATCTCCGCGGACGGTGAAGCTCTGCACGTCCACAGAGGGCCCAATGAAAAGGTAAATGGCCCTGGTGACGGGGTGCCGCAGGAGGGTCGTTACATTCACGTAGTTAGTCCCATTGTAGGGGTAGCCCCGGGGATACATCCTTGAGGCAATGGTGGCTTTCTCACTGTGGCCAGTGTCGTCCATCCAGTACATCTTATATATCCCATCACGGTGCCTAATAAAGGCCCCATGCACATCATCAACAACTGTTTCTTCAAAAGGCACATCCACGTTGTGGAAGAAACTGGTCGCTGCCTTCAGAGGGCTGTCATCTTCTAGGTGGATTTGGTCCACTAGCAAGAGAAGCTGGGGATGGAGAAGTATGAGGTTTCGTTGCAATTTTCTCAGCTTCAGTTTAGGATTATACGCACCCACTCCTTCTCCCCTGATAAAAACCACCCCACTTCTCTCTGTGGCAGCAACCACTCGTCCCTGACAGTCGCCAGCCAAGTCATGCTTATATTTAAGCCACTTTGAGGAACAGTCTTCTGTAATCTGCCCTTCCCATGGGGAGAAGCAGCTCTTAGACACAGCAGGGGAAAACATCAACACATTGTTAAAAAAAGTATATTTTGGCCCATACAGAGCTTCTGTTATGAAAGGTACGCCATTGGGAGCAAAAGTAAAGGAGTTCTGGTCTGGGTGTTCATGGCCAGCATTAAAGTTCCTCCACCCCTTGATCCACTCTTTGTACTTGTTCTTATGAACAATATCATATATTGCACGTCCTCCCAGCTTTCCTGACTTGAAGGAAAGGAAAGGCCTGTTGATTTCAGCTGGCAAAGCACTTCCATAGGTTACCACTCCCCAGTCCTCAAAATAATGCAGCTTAGGAACTCCATAGTCTGGTGGAGGTACAGAGCGCAAACTTGCATCATACCTGCCAAAAGAGATGAGAAAAATGGGGTTAAAAATCACCTGACTGATTCCATTATCAGCACCTGTACAAAACTCCAGAACCGATTCAATATTTACACCAAGGAGCAAGCCAACACTATAAAGCCTGCACTTATGCTTTTTAATCGTATAATTGTAATTAGTACTTATCATACTAATCCCTGTACAAATTTGGTGTGCACCTTTTACAGAATAGCTGAAAGCATCTGCTCTGCATTTAAAGCAAGCAGTCTCTCTATAGTTCAAAATAAAGGGTACCAGTAATTTCAAATGAGCCATGTTTTGTCTTATATAGTCAAAAAATAGTGAGTGCAATAGAGACCTTTAAAAAAGACAGATTAGGATCAGGCTGTAGACACTGTCCATTCTGCAGTAGACATCAACATTTATGCTTATTTACTGGCTACTTAACAAAGAGAAGCAGAAGCAGAAGCCATCTGTTTCCCCAAAATAATGATTACAGAAGTCTGTAGTCTTCAATCAGAATTAGCAATAAACTAAAAATTAATGAAAAGACATTTTAAAGGATAAATTTTTATCATTTATATCAGTTAATGTTTGTTATTTTCTTTCTCCAAACTAGGCTGAAGGAAAATTTGCAGGTTTTTTCTGGTATAAATTGTAAGATATAAAACATTTTGTTTAAAAAGAGGTCTTCATTCCAAAAAAGGTTACAGTACTTATAATTTTTGCTTTATTTCATCTATGGGAGTTAAAACAACAAAAATCCAAACCAAAACATAACAACAATTGAAAACAAAACTTAACTTTCTGACATTGTCTTTAAGCAACCAAAATAAACAAAACCATCATTAAGCCCAGTAATATTTCTGTTAGATGGTTCCAGAATCAGATCTATTCTCTACAGCTAACCAGGAACTTGTGGCAGGCCCTAGACAGTCCCAGTACTTCCATGAAGATACAGGAGAAAACAATGATGGAATGAGGCTGTAGAAGAGAAATTTTACATTTCGCAGATCACAAGATGAAGGCTGCTTGGAGCCTAACAAACATGCACTCTAATGTACACATCATAAATGCAAAACAACAGATATTCAATAAGATTTTTCTTGCAAGAGAGATAAACAGACCTACACTGACTCCTTGAAAATGTATTTACTATCTCCACAAACTGAGGGAATTCATATGTGTATCTAAAACTGCTTGGATCTTTCAGTTTCCTACTTTTAGAGGATTGACATAGAAATCAGCAAAGCTGTAAATTACATGGAAAAATATGGATTTAGTCATCTAGCATGGCATTTTTTCTGAGCATAACTTGTAAATTAGTGAGCAAAACCAGCTAAGAGTAGCCTTACTGCTTATAATACTTTAGCTTTTAAAAGAAAGTTTATACTATTTCTCAGAACTTTTGAAAGAAATCTATGCGTTAAATATTTACCTAATTAATTATAAAAGAACAAAACAGGATTAAAACTCATTAGAACAGACCAAATAAAACAAAGACTACATACAGACAAATTTTCAGTTTCTTTGGAATGGCCTGTATTCTATAAAAGCAATAGGCAACGAAAATAAACCATAAAAGCAGATATAGGAAAAGACCAGGGTGTTCCCTGTAGCAATCCATACTGTGCATCTCTGCTAAGTGAAGTTCTTCTGTGCCTCATGACTCTGGGTGGCACATGGACAGCCTGATCCCAGCTTATACGGTGCAAATCTAAAGATAATGAATTATCACTAACATCAAACAGCCTGCCAGGTTCCTTTTGAGCCTACCCATTCCCTTTCATACCAGAGAAATTCAGTGTGGAGAGTGCACCACCTCTGCCCCTTGGATGGTGTGCCCGGGCCCTCCACCACTCGGTTCCTTCTGATCTGCTCTGCCAGCCAGTTCCCACTGCCATTGCGCATGACAAATTTGTCGAGAAACACCAGCTGGCTCTCCGGCCCGTAGAACCAGTTATAGTTGGAATCCGCGATGGCCACGGTTCTCTGAAACCCTTGGGAAAGAGTGAAAAGGAATGTAAGAAAGGAAAAATAAACACACAAAGATGTGTTTGAGGAGCGTGACAGTGAACGCAAGCGGTGCAAACAGAAGCAGCTTTTTCAGAGGTTTATAGACCTGCTTGTAAATGAGCCATAAATAGGTTACACAGGAGCTGTTTCCTTCTGCTGCAGCTAACTTCAATATTCACCTTTCTTCTTTGGCTTTGGGCTATAGACAGTCAAATGTACTTACACAAATGTAAGACGCAATGTCCCATCCACTTCCTTTCCTCACTAAAATCTGGCAATCTCCCTTGACAACTTTGACTTTTCTTATGTGAATCTATACTTTCCAAAGGAATAAACCAGAGGTGCACCCCCAGGAACAAAGAAATCAGCTTCACCTTGAAATAGTTAGCATAAGTTCATTTTGCTCTTAGGAACCTCTCCCCAGCAGATGCCTGAGGTCTCACATGGAGTCAGCATAATTCCTTATGTGCCTACAATCCCAAAGCTGCATTCAGCCCCTCTTACACACATGGATAGATCTTGGGTTCCAAGAGAGTAGTCCAAGTTCTTAACCAGGAATTTGAGCAATATAAGTCGCTAATGAATTGTATGGCAAAAAAGCAACACAAGGGTCAACAGCTTTAAACTGAAAGAGGGTAGACCTAGTTTAGATCTAAGGAAGAGGTTCTTTCCTGTGGGGATGGTGAAGCCTGTGAACAGGTTGCCCAGAAACATTGCGGTTGTCCCAACCCTGGCAGTGTTCAAGGCCAGATTGGATGGGGCTTTGAGCAACCTGGGCTAGTGGAAGATGACCCTTGTTAAAGAGCAGTGATAAAAAAGGATACCACTATTTTGATGAATGATGAAGGTAAAAATCCAAGGAAATGGTTATTGAAAAAGAAATCCTGGTACAGAGTTGTTTCAAAATGGCCTATTTTAACTATGAAATTTATTGCTGCTTCCAAAATTAGGAGATTCGTCTTCATTCACCCAAAGGACCTACCTGGCAGGACAGTCCTGTACATAAATGCAAAGTGCTGCTTGAGCCAGGGGTGGCTGAAGTGATTGATGTCAAAATGCCTTTGGACAAGAAACATGTACTGAAACAGTGATCTGGTTGTGTAGCTGCCATAAGCCACCCCTTCATAGAGGGAGCCGTCTGTGACCTCTTGCAGCAGGACTACTGACTTCTCCATGATTGCCAACACTTGCTTGGTCCATAAGTAAGCTTCCTGAAGGTAGCCTGAAATAACAAGACATTGGCAAAACTAATTACAACACAGCAGTTCACAGATGGTGCCATCTGTACTCCCACAGTGGGATCCTTCACAGCAAGGAATCTGCAATCCAGGGGTCTATAATACAACCTACTGCTGCAGCAACCCGTACTTCTAGGGTGAAAAATAAAACACGGTATTTAAACACAGCAAAGCAAGGTCATGTGAGCAGAGGAAAATCTATCAAACACTTTTTGCTAATAATGTGGGACTATGCTTTACAACTTAAAAAGAAAATTCCATTAATGCATTCAGGTCATGCAAAAAAGGGAAGAGCCAAACCAAGACAATTTATTGCATTTAAATTACAGCTTATGAAAACAAACTAATGGCCCCACTAGAGGGCTCCAATAATGCAACAATTCCAATCATCATTTTCAGTGGCAGGATCAACAGCATGGTAAGGAGATCCACAGAGTTTAAAAATGAAAAAAAAGTTCATAGTTGAGCTGCAGTTAACTGATATTCTACTAACTCATGCTCTATTTTAAGACCTGCTCTGTTTCACTTACATTTTCAGTTTGTTGTGCAACCTAAAGGGTTATCCAAATAAAAGTTATTTTGGGACAGTTTTGCATGGCTAATTCAAAAAGTAGATTCATCAGTTCCAGAGTAAAGTTAGTCTTCCAAGTAAGCAAATTCTCAGCCTCCACATATACAAGTCCTAACCAGTTTTAGTTTTTCTAAAGAAAAATATTTCAGAGATTTTACTATTTTGGTCTGCTCCACACCAATCAAGACCTGGGAAGAGGTCACAAAAAACTTTCTCAGTGTCATTTGCCTTCACTAAGCACAAGCATGAGGGCCTCAGTACTGCATTTATGTATTGCAGAAGTCAGCACATGGAATCCAGTAGAGGAAAGGCTATGTGCCTTCTCTTACTTTCTTTTGGATTGAGTAGGAAGAGAGGTAGAACTAAACAGAGATCAACTGCCTTGTGCTTTTACATGGCAACTTAGTGTTCTCTCAGTTCAAACTGTCTGGACACAGATTTAACCAGACTTAATTCCACCCTATAGCAAAGCCCAGCTGGCACACATTACACCCCACTACGTGGTGAAGAGGTGCCTGCTGAATGAAGCACATGTGCCAGGCTAAGGGAGTAGAAACGACTTTCAATCCTGTTACTAAGAGTGTTTCATACTGTATTTATGCTCAGTGGAGTGATGAGTAATTCAGACATCCAAGGCTGCCAAATTCTGCTCAATTAACAGAGAGAAAAAAATAAATAGCAGTGTCAAAGCAAAACAGACAACCTGAGTCTAACACGGCATTTTAATCGCCTGGCTGAAGACAGAACTATGATCGGGAAGGCCTGAGCAACAGGAGCAGTGGTACTACTACTTGCACTTTACTTAACAGCTATTATGACACTATTTCATTATCTGGTGGAGTTGGCAGCACAGGGGTTTGTCAGAATAAAATCCTGAATGTTTCCACTCCTGTTTTCCCTTGTGACATAACAGCCACAAAAGCTAGTTTTTGACTGCTGCAAGAATGTTATTTGCCACAGTTCAGCACAGTGCCTTTACCATTTTAATGCATTAATGTTCTGTTCATTTTGTGTATATCTATGCTAGAATACTATACTTGTAGTACACTAAAAGAATAGTAATGCATTGAAATGAAAAAAAGACTCAACACTGTCAGGCAACACAACAAACCAGAACAAATCTCACCTAAAATTACCAACATATAAACCAATTATCTGTATCTATATCAAGGCCTTACTCAAGTTTCTATGTTGAATATCTGAGTGTCTAAGTGAAAAGATTTCACGATATGCACGCGCCTAGAATTAATTCCAACTAGTTTCATCTTTCAGTCCTATGGCAACAATTACATGCTTTTAAATTGGCTATTTAGTATCTACAATCTTGAATAGCTGAATTGTGTTTAAACTTAGTAGATGGAATTTAAACCTTCTGTGAGAAAGGTCTACACTGAGATACATTATTTACAACTACTGTGTATCTGATACAAAAGTATAGTATGTTCATTCCTTTTTTTCCTCCCCCTTTTTTATCTCCTTCAGATTATGTCATTCATATTGACATCATAGTTAAAAAAATATTTTATTTAGTTTTAGATCTGCATAAAAATTCATGTAGGTTGCTACTTTTTAAAAAATAAAATTGCTCTATATTGAAAACAACAGAATTTTAATTTAGAAATATACCATCTGTTTTGACCTATTTTCATTACAAATATTATGACTATTTTCAAATTGCTTAAGAATTCAGGAATTTCCTGGTGTTTTCATTCCCCCCTCCCCCAAACACCATCACTTTAGTGAAAAAAAATATTGCCCAGCTTTGTGATATTACCATTGTTTGGCACAAAGCATACTTATGGTCTATATTCTAATGAAAAGCAGAATCATCTTGCAAATTGCCAGCTTTCTGCACCAAGAAAGTCTCAGGGAAGGACAGAATTATATGAAATTTAGCAAAATCCACTGAATAAACATGGCCCAAGTCTTCAATTTGTGGAAGGCAAGACAGGAGGATAGGGAATAACTTTCACACATGCTCTTGTTGCTTTTTCAACACACCAACACATCAGTCAGTGTGTTTGTTTTGACAAGTACTTAGCAAAAATATGACCCTCCAAACACAGTAGGTGCCACTGTTTTTTGTCACACTTCTTTGGGCATTTGAAAGCTCCAATGATGTGCAGATGTGCCTTTGCTTGGCAGGGCTCAGCAGCCTGGCAACACCATCAGCATCCAGAAGCTAGATTTTCCTTGACTTGTAGCATGCAAGTAGTTCCACTGAGAATCGTGTTTTCAAAACACTTCTAGCACATATTAAATAATCACCTGATACAATACTAATTCATTCCTATAAAAGCAGGAGCTGGCTCCATGACTTCCACCTCTCAGCTGAAGCACCTCTGGGGTTTAATGTCAGGATTGCTTACCTGCTCTCCCCCTCTGATTCTGTGACTTGCATTCTCATTTACACTGTATATCACTTAGACAGGAGGAGAGGGATAGTCCCCCAGCAGAGCAGGGAAAAGCAAATGGACAAGGATTCACCGTGGAAGGGGGAAGGCTGGTTTTATGTCCCCAGAGCAAAGAAGGAGAGACCTGGCATAGACAGTGACTGTGGGGTGCAACTGCAGAGTTCAGAGGGAAAAAAGTACAGCCCTGATTATCTCCATAGAAAAGGCTGCTGGGAAGAAAGGTCATAAAGTGTGGTCTTTGGGTGGATAAAGTTACACTTTTGCAGCTCTCCAGGAGGCAGGACAGAAGTCTTGGACGAAATTCCATGTTATCCTGTTGTCTGACTCCCAGCTCAGAGTGCTGGGTGTTTCTGACCACTGACTTTCATAATGCATCATTTTTCATTGATAATCTGCTCTGAAAGATGCTGTCCATAAATCTGGACTGGACAACTGTACACAAGGGGATTTTTAACTTTTACACACTGTGAGATAAGAATTTCAGAATCATGTAGAAAACTGAATTTATATCATGCCTTGTACATCTGCCCACAGACTTTTGTTCTATTCAGTAAATTAAATTTTACTAAGCAGCAAAGAGCAAACCCAATACTGCTGTACACTCAGAAGTACTCATATCAAATCCTGAACTTTGGCTGATTTGAGTTGATACACTTTAGAAAAAACATTCCTATGGCTTAGCACATACCTTGATTCATCAGAACCAGGCTTCCAGCCAGCAGGGCCACACAGTTGGTAGGCTGGTGGTTGTGAAGGTACTGGAAGCCCCATCCACGTCTGTATGATGTTTCATACATATATCCCGAGGCATTGGCAATTACTTCAAGAAATCTCTCCTGTTGAATCTTGCTAAGGTAGCTGTACAAGAAGTCATATGCAGTGGCAAAACCAACCAAGGAGTGAGCAAGAGGGACCTCATCCCACGGGGCATCCTTCACCAGCCTATCAATAAAGAAAGATGCCAATTAATTGAGTTTCACCTACTTGGTTTTCTCCCTTACTGTACATTACATATGTATATGAAATAATGTCTCTGAAGTTAGACGATTCATGTGGAATTTTAACACAGTAGTAAACTAGTTACCAAGTCTCTCAGACCCTTTTTTCCTATCCTAAGTATGGACAACATTAACCTTCAAAGCTCATTAACTGTATTAGAAAGACTAAAATATTAAAAAAGTGTGGCAATTCCGGGTTTTGCAAGGAGAAAGGCAGAATACTGATTGTACAGAAATGGAATCTATTCATCTGGAGAAAGATTCATGTAATTTTTGTAATAAAGTAATATGTCATCATTTATACTCCTCTAACCTCCCCTAACAAATATTTTTTCTTTTCCAAAGGGGACAATTGATGATAAATGGTGCCTATAGTACTAAAGCTGTCTTTAAAGCAAGTACAATAAAATAGCTCACTATACTGTTCCTTCTTTTCCCAATGCATTCAAGGACAGAAGTAGAGAAGATGAAACTTAGCTACAGTTCAAATTAACCTACTTAATAAACACTGGGGTTTTTTTAGTGCTGAGATAGAAAAAAGCTGTCAATACTCAAAATTATTTTCTAGGAACTACCAGTTTGTATCCAATGATTACACTGAACTTAGCAAAATAATAAATTTATATCAAGAAAATTAATAATATAGGTAGTGTAGAACAAATATTTCTCTTAAATCAAGCTTATATTGTGTGTCAAAAACTTTAGTTTTGCAGTGCTTACAGTACTTCCAGACCATGGTTCTACAGAAAAGGAAATGTGAAGGAATACATAGTGAAAATAAAACTTTGATTAACTGAACAATCATCAGTTGCTTTCATGCTTATTCTCTTTCATTTCCTTTGCAATACATTTTTGATTACAGAAATTAATTTTAAATTGCTGAATGAGTGTTATACTGCAATCAGTAGAAACGGTGCTGTGCTCCTGAAGTCATGCACATTCCAGCTTCAACTATTCTATGACTCTATAAATATGATTTCATCTTAGTTTATCTAAGCAGCAGCTTAAACAGGTGAGAAAAAATACCAAAAGAGCAAGATTACAAAGAAAAATTGAAAAAAAAAATCATTCTGCTACAGAACCATTTATTTGCATTCAAAATGCATTAATAAACCATGTAGAAATTATGACCATCAGCCCAGAGCACTGCAACGATTGTAAAACACATGTGCAAGTGAGAAAAAATGACCTTTAATTTTTATTTCAGCATATTTAACATCATTGGAAGACTCAAATAAACTTGGCACATTCACACTTGCATGTAAGAAAACTCTGCGTTTTGATCAGCTGAATTTCCAACAGTTTTAACTGTTCACCTTCTCTCAGCTTTGATCCCATCTTCAGTTTGCTGAGTGAAGTTAAACATTCTATTTTCCTTTTTTAAAATCAAATATTTGTCTCACAGATTTTAAATTAAATACATTAATGCATTCAGCATTGGACAAGGGGTTTTTTTTTTTTTGAACTGTGGTCTTTATTGGACTAGACTATTTTGCATAATATTTTTGTTAACAGGCAGTGACAGAAAATGGTTGGGAAATGGTTGGGAACAAGACACAAAGCTGTAAGTGTGGACAAAAACAACTGTCAAAGCATCAGGAAAAAGGGTTCTATCAATTTACTACTTGTCTTCTCCACATCCACGTGATATTCTCTGACATCAATGTCAGGAACAATTCTCTGACAATTCTTTCCTGGTTCAAACTCTAAATTTATCACTGAAGACTTCAAGTCAGGTACAGTAAAGTTTCCTACTTATGTTTTCACCTGATTTTTGTGAAAAAGTTGCAGACCTGTAAACCAAAACATGCTTTTTCTAGATGCTCATTCTTTATGTATTCCTGGATAAACTGTAAGAAAATATAGCTGAACTGGGCAAACAACTCATCTAACTCTTCAGATTTTTTATATTCCATCACTTGAGGCACAAAAGTTGAACATCTGAGCTAGCTGGTTATTTGTCAATCTCAATTAATTCTCCGCATCTCTATTTCTGCTTTTTCATCCTCCCTTATCAGTGAAAGAGCTCTTAAAATGTTGTTGATCCTATATATAAAGTTGCATTCTATGCCAATTATATGCAACACTCTGGCACCATGATTCCTGTCAGGAATCCTTTGATATAGAAACATTCCTTTGATCAGCTATAACATGAATTCTAATTTCCAAAGTATTTTTAGTTTCACTAAACCTTTGGATATTCAGAAATCAGAGTTCAAATGGGTACAGGAATTTCACTTTAAAGGCATCTGCTTGGAACAATTACAAAGAATTTGAGGCTAAGCTATATGTTAGGGTGAAAGAAAAGTACAGTGAAAGAAACTCAACTAATTTAAAATACTCAATTCAAAGTTCAGTATCCTTTTAACAATATACAAGCTTCTAATTAGATTCTGCTTAAACCTATTTACTAATATTTACCTGACTTCATTTAAAATGGGATTTGACAGTGGAATTGATTTATTGTAACTTTCACTGTTAAGGTATAGCTGACTTTATGTTTGGTTTCTAAAACAATACTGCATCAAATTCTACAGTGTAAGAGCATATATTAGTCTCCATGACACCATTTCTGACAAAACAGAAATCACTCTTCTACATGGGAAGTGCTAAATTGATAAGCTGTAACTGCATTTAGGTTCCTGATTTCTTCAGGAAAAAAAAAAAAAAAACCACACCAAAACAAAACCAAAGCTGCAGCCTTTCAGTGTAAAAACCCTTATGTTAGGCACCCTAATCATACATACTGGCATAGTTACCCAGCTTGGGTTAGACAAGTAGTTCTCATAACTTCCCTCAAATTGCAATTCTGTACAATTAAGTCTTGTATAAAATTTCAGAGGAGATGCACATAATAGAGAAAATTATAGATGATGATTTAAAGATCTTCATTTCTAAACATATAGACCCACAGTCAACATCTGCTCTTAAGATGAAGCTCTTTTGAAGAAACAATTCATTAGCTGCTATAAATCAGTCCACCCCCTTAACTTAGTTTCAAGGGAACCAAGCAAAATATATCAAATATGTGGACTGTGATTCACAAGAATGGTCAAATAGCAAGCATTAAATCGTTTTTGTACCTAAATTGTGTTCTCATTTTCCAAATGCACCTCCCAGTGTCAGATTTGGTAAACAGCCTGGCTGATAAACCGTGGGAAAGCACAGAGCCACAGGCATGCACTGAACCTATGCGAAAAAGTGCTTTCAGGGCTAACTATTAACTACTAAGAAAAGCTGTGTGTATTTATACAAATAAAGATAAGGAAAAGCATGCCAGTGCTCTGCAGATATTTTCTAAGCCACTCAGGAGTGAAATTTAACATCAGAGTATGAACTTCAGCTTCGCAATTAACTGCCTCTGACAACAGCAAGCAGCCTTTGCTGCAAGGCTGCATTAGCCTTGTCAGCCTTTAAAGGCATCAAGGTTACAAAAACAAACGAACAAAAATAATAAAAAATACAAAGTAAATAAAAATATCTATAACAGATTCTTTAATATAGAACAACTACTTAGTTGTGGACGTAAGCACTTTGAGCAAAGGTAATTGTTCAAAAAATTCTAAAACATTTTAAAATAACACCTAAATCATAAAGGCATCCCTACAATACCTTTTTGCATTTATATACCTATATCTGTAGATATAGGTGTATCTGGCAGAGGTGCCTATCTGGAAACCTGAGAAGGTTTATGAAAGAGCAAAAAGTGCTGAACAGGTTTGCTACTTGATGATCAAACTCCATAAACATCCAAAGACATACGCCCTGTTTTGCACAAAAAACTACAGTCTGGACAAATCCTGTGAATGGCACAGGATAAATACATGCCTAGAGCGTTCTTTTAAGTTTTGTTCATCTGTGTAATATAAAATATTTCTGTTATTTTATTTTAAACATTTACAGTTTGATATAAATCCTCCATGAAGAAACTGCAAAAATAAAGAGATCATGAGTAAGGCTGGAGTTATGGACAAGTAGTATGGTTTTCCTACATCTGTTGAGAATTCTGGCATGTGCAATTTGGTTATCTGTTTCAGATTTGCCACCTTCCACAATGAACAATGAACCTGAAGGGTTAAGGCCCTGTTCTCCAGTGATCAATTTATGGCACCGAGATTCACCATGCATGCACTGCATTTGTCCTACGTACACCCAGCATTTTCATTAAATGCAATTCCAAGCTCTAAATAAGTATACAATTCACATAACATTTTGGATGGAAAGTAAAAACCAGCATCATCACCAAAGCCATAATTGCTACAATCTCTCAATTTCTTGCCAACCTTCATCATGCTACTACTGTCTCTTCTTCAGTACAAATGGTCTCCTGTAATTTCCCCTCATTACTCATCACTAATAATTATTTCTTTATTGAAAGTTGGGTCACCTGGGTTGGGGCAATCCCAGACATGAGTACAGACAGGGAGAAGAACTCACTGAGAGCAGCCCTGCCAAGAAGGACTTGGGGGTGCTGGTGGATGAGAAGCTGGACGTGGCCCAGTGATGCACACTTGCATCCCAGAAAGCCAGCCATATCCTGGGCTCATCAAAAGCTGTGTGGCCAGCATGGCAAAGGAGGGGATTCTGCTCCTCTATTCCACTCTAGTGAGGCCCCACCTGGAGCTTTCCTCAAGCTGAAAATTGCTTGAGGATCCTCAACATAACAAGAACATGGATCTGTTGGAACAAGCCCAGAGGAGGCTACAAAGATGCTCAGAGTGCTGGAGCACCTCTACAAACACTTGAGAGAGCTGGGGCTGTTCAGCCTGGAGAAGAGAAGGCTCTGAGGAGACTTTACAGAGACCTTCTAGTATGTAAAGGGAGGCTTGTAAAAAAGAAGTTTGCATGGGCAGATAATGATAAGAGGGAATAGTTTTAAACTAAAAAAGAAGATATTTAGATTAGGTGTTAGGAAGAAACTCTTGACTGTGAGGGTGGTGAGGCATTGGCACAGGTTGCCCAGAGAAGTTACGGATGCCTGAACCCTGGAAGTGTTCAAAGGCCAGGCTGGATGGGGCTTTCAGCAACCTTGTTTAGTGCAAGGTGTCCTTGCTAATGGTAGGGGGTTTGAAATTAGATGATCTTTAAGGTCCCTTCCAACCCAACCCATTCTATGTATCTACAATTCTATTAGCATTTCTCTTGGAAATATAAACCAAGAGGGAAAAAACACTGTCTGACCAGTTCAAGGCAGATTTAAAATCAAGCTGTACTGCTTATGTGAGTTCCTGATCATGACCTGTGGGATGTTTAGAGTCATCTTTCCTTCACTGTGTATCCAGTTCTTAAAAATAAATGGAAGCAAATAGGAAAATAACACTCTTTAATCTGAGATATAGAATACTCTTCCAAGCACTGTGAGATCTGATTTTTGGCCTCTAGGTCAACAATAAATATGGTATCACTGCATGCAAAATGAGGAATTAAGCACATCCTGACACATGCATTACACAAGTAATCCACATCTTGAATTTTAATGCTCCAAACTTTCCCACGGCAAATTACTGCAGAACAACTCCTGGACATGCAGATTGAAGAAAGAATGCCTGTGCTCCCTTCTCAGTACAGAAATTGTCAATCTCACATGCAAAAGAAATGAGTCAGGGCTCTTTTGTAGTGGCCTACACGTGAAAATTAGTTCTAAGACAGCCTTCTAGTGCATTTTGGTGCCATCTCTCAGACATGGCAGCCAGCTAATAGCATGGTTGAGTTTAATGCACAGTAAATGTCAAGTGTGGATGCAAATGAGGCATGCCAACTGACCTCTTGATCCCAGAATCGCTTGTGTAATTGTATAGTTTTCCCAATGCCAAAGGCAATGCCTTGGCACTCTTGCTATTGTTTTGACCCACTTCTGGGGGAAGGAGATACAGCTTTAAAGCTCCCATCAGGCAGGTGAGAGAAATATTCTTCTGTGGCTAGACAAAGCACACATATCAAGAGGGAGCACACCTGCCAAGGAGAATGAGACCACCAACATTTATTTTATAAACTAGACCAGATTTTAAGTATTTTTCTTATTATGTCTCCAAACACAGTATTTTCTTGTGCTCAAATGGAATATTTTCTAAATTAATAGAACAATATTCTATAATTGTTATTTTGGGAAGAAAAAAGAAAACTCTTTGAAAAGAAAACAACCTCTCAGCTTTCACCCTTTCCACATTTTTGTGGTTGGCTGCCAAAACAAAAAACCCATTATCTGCACAACTTGAGTGCTTGGTCATTTGCAACAACAAAAATGTTAAGAATAAAAAACATCCTTGAAAAATGGATGGTTTATGTTTCCTGTGCCTAAGGTAAAACATGGTAACTTTGCCCCTATATCTTTACCAGTCATGTTTCAGTAGCACCCAATCTGACATGCTCGTGTTCATTGCAGCTCAGTTGACAGGAAGAAAGGCAAAGGAGTGGTTAAATGCAAAGGGCTACCATATATCATATCAATATGGAGAAAAAAAAGGCAACATACAGACAGAAGTTTTAAGAGCTTATTATAAAAATGGGGTTGTACTGCTTAGGTGTTGGGGAGGCAAGTAAAACTTCAGTCCCTTAAAAATCTCAATCTACTTTTTAACCTCTTTCCATTTGTTTCCTCATAGGTCTATAATCATTGTTCTAATGTTTCCAAAGCTTGTTTCAGATTTTGTTCTCTCATTTTTGGCTTTGATCATAAGAGAATCCTTTTCATGCAGGGCTTTCTTTAAGTATCCATCACGATGTTTCTGTGTTGACATATTAATAAACTAGAACTGAGTCTGTTTTAGTTGTTCTCAGTGTCATATGAAGCAGAAACAGAAATTTAGTTGAGATATTATTTCAAGAGGCTACCTCTAGCTCTTGTTTTAGAAAATTTTTATACCAGTCAAGCCACAAAGTGAGATCCCTGTAGCTACCACAGAACTTCAGCACCAATTTATCTCCTATATCAATTAAAAATCAAGGTATTAAAGAAGCTCTTCAAAATCCAGCTAGATATTTAATTTCAGACATGCACAGTTTCTATTTTTAAACATTACATATGTAGAATATTAAAACAGAATAAGGGTTTGATATTTCACTTACTAACATAATATACATATTCCAGATGCCAAATTCATCCTCCTACCCTTTCTTTTCTTTTTCTTCCTCTCTGTAGGAGACAGTGTATGAGCATCCCCCAAGCTTCTTTTACACTAACTTTTATTCTAGTCTTACAAAGCCCCCCTACGTTTTCTTTGAATGTGACTGCTGGTGGATTATTGGGAGTCAAACAGATGTTATAAATGTCTAGTATCAGCAAAGACTTGCTGTATTTGAACTCAGCACATGTGAATTTATTTTAGTTAGATGATTATCTACACAATTCTTCACATATATGTATTTTCACGTTGTGATCCGTATTGTTTAACATATAGCACTATCTGGATGCCAACAGCAACGGTCCTACAAGATGCTCCAATACTTTCTAATAAACAGGGATTAACAGAAGACTACATAACTGCTAGTTTATAAGAAAATAGCAGAAAGGTCACAGATTTGTTATGCTGAAGCCTCCTGTTAGCTTCTCCTTAGCTGCTGCTATTTCACTGGAATGTTTGAATGTGCTTGACTGCAATTATCTCCTCTGTGAAACCCACAGAGCCACTTTACTGTTAAATCCCACACCTTACTGCACATTGGCAACATACTTGTCTTTAAAAATGGAGCATCAACTAGGTGCAAAAAATACCAAAACTCCACACAGAAATCTCCTTCTGGCAATTGCAAATCGGGACATCTCTCCCGCTGCAAGAAGGAATTTGTGAACTTCCAAGGCATTCATTGTAAGGTGAGCATAGTAAAGCAGAGTTTTTCACTGCTTTGTCCAAAACACAGACTCTGACTGAACTCCTATTTCTGCACAATGTGTGACTGTGATTACATCATTCTGCTCAGTACGGGAATGGGATGAGGCGGCGGCATATGGAAAGAATCAGGAGTACAGATCCCCTCGGCCAAAACGCCCTTCTGCTGAGGAGTGCTCTAGGGGCCAGTCAGAGATAAAATGCCAGAAAACACATCAATATCCTCTGTTCTCTCTAAAAGAAGATAATGCAGTTCAAATACAAGGACAAACTTTCTGTAAGATTTTAGACAGCATCTAGATATCAAATTAATGGAAAACCAAGGGTTTATTTAATACCAGCTTTTAATTTTTACAGGCAAAACCAGTACAGCTTATCTCTTTTAACTAAAATATTAATGCACATTTGTTTGCTGTTGCTAGTCTCCAAAACAGTGTCGTTCCCATATTATTTTGGGTGATTGTTACAGTTAGCTATTACCCAGTGCCCCTCTGTTTATTTTAAAATGTAAACCTACTCCAGGATGTAGCCATTAGGGATGCTTTGCTAATGAGCAGCATGCCTATCAACATGGGTTGTTATGACAAGCAGCTCAACATCTGTTAGTCGACACAAACAGGAACTCAGTTAAGGGTGTACTTTATTACGTGATATAAAATGCCTATTTTAATAGATGAGAAAGGACAAGAGTGCTTAATGCCCCTCCCATGTATGCATCAATTACCAGTAGACTTTCTCATAATTGTATCCTGGGATATTGAACCGTATTTGGACTATTGAGGATTCCACTAGTGTAAAGATGAAATGTGAAATGTCAGTCTCCTTAATCTCCTAGCATTCTGGAACAAATAACCAATGGCCTTTTAAACCATATTTCTTTCATTCAACTATAGCATGTGCTAAAAAAGTATGCTTGCATTTTCTGGTAAGGCTCAAATTTTACTTAATATTGCCACAAAAATGAGAGGAAACTCATTAAGATGAATTTTTTTTTTTAAATTCTAGAGGTATTTCAGAGTCAATGCCATGACAGCAGAAGTCAAAAGAAATCCAGATTATACTGCTGAAAGAATCAAGCTGCCAACACCACCTTCAACTTTCCAACACATTGATGAATCTGTCAGTGATAAAAAAGACATTTTTCCAGGCAATCTAGGCACCGACATTATAGATGAGGCCTAAGGAGAGAAAAGTTACTCTGGTTTACTTACCTTACTGATACCTCCTTGGAAAAGCCCTCTTTACTGATGAAATAAGGAGTTTTGGCAGATGACTCTCCTAACATCAAGGCTCAAAACTTAGGCAACATCAAGACCACTCCTTCCATCCACCCTCCTGATCAGAACACATGTGCCCTTGAATTATTTAATAAGGACAACAGTCATAATATATCACCCAGAACAGTATTTTCCCAAAGTCTGAGGAAAACCAAACATGCCTAGATAAACTGGACAAAAAATTCCACTACTGTGACACTGCCAGAACAGCTCATATACAGTCTTATGGAGTGCTTCAGATGCTCTAACAGCCACAACTCCAATTTATCATGTTTCTTCTCCTAGTCTTATCTTAAGTGGAAAAGTGCATGCAGTAACATTTTCTGATACTTCTGAATTTCTTAGGAAAAACAGATTTACATAATGTATCTGTCCAATCCTTCAGCTTCTGAACCTGCTAACCTATTAGAGCAAAGCCAGACAGTGCAGTACACGCCTCAGAGATATCACATTTCCTACTTTCCTGAAAACCCCTGTTGGACAAGGGAGAGAGATCTCTATTTGCTGCCATCAGTGATGGGGCTATAGTGTAAATTCCTTGTAGACAGCATTCAGCTATAAGTTCTCAGGGGAAAAACAAAAAAGGAAACCAGATCCATGTTTCTGTCACAGCATTTGAAGAGCTGGCCAGCTGGAGGTCATGCAAAGGCCAGCTTAGCCCAGCCTTATTGCCTATGTTTACGATTTCCTCCTTCTGCACTTCCACTACTAATAAGCACATTGCAGCCACTTCTCTGGCAAAGAAGAGAACCCTGGTTAAACCTTGACTGATTGCTGAATGGGATGCCTACATCAGAAGGGAAAGATGGGAAAAGCATGGCTTCTCTTTCACCACGGTAATGCAAGATACTTGCTTGAGAAAAACAGTAGTTTGAAGGAGGTAAATAACATAAAAGCCAAATGGAAACAGGATATCTGCTGGGTTTTGATTAGTATCTGGTCAGCTGGGACAAAGGAGAGCATTATAACAAGGGACAGAAGAACTACAATTAATCCAGGGCAGGAGTCACAGGACATAAGGAAATTAAACAAGGCCAAGACAGACAGTGAGATGTAGGAAACTGAGAAAAACAGATACAAATTAAATTCTCCTACTCAAAATAATACTTCGTCCTCTTTCTTATTTCATTAAGCAGATGGCCATGTAACTATGCACTACCCAAAACAAGTTAAGAAAGAGTGTGAACAGTGAAACTAGGGAGGAAGGCGTTGACTTTGGAGTAGTCTGTCTCCTATTGGAGATGGTTACACATCCTCAGATTCACCTCTGTAAGCTATATCCCTCCGTCAGTGTGCCAGGAGAAACACAGACTGTCTCCAGAGCTAAGTAAGACTGAAGCTTTGCATTGCTATGCTTCAGTGGAAGACTTTGGAAATTACCACCATGTAGAGACAAAACTTTTTTTCCCAACTCCCAGGTTTCCTCTCTTCTGTGAGAGAGTAAGCAATATATGTGATATGTAAGCAATATATGGCCAGTGTGTCCCTTCTCTCTCCCATCACTTCTTTTGTTCTAGCTCATGTATTTCTGTAGCATTCACCATTTTAATACTTAGTGTAAGGGAATCTGAACACTGTAATGCCTTTTCTATCATCCCCATCAAGAGGATATAGACCCCAAGTTATGCTAGCTCAAATCCAGCATAATTCCTATGATGGTCCATGAAGGGATGCCATTTATAGGACACTACCAGTTGGTTACTAGAAGGTAAGGAATAGTAGTTTGAGCAATGGATACTGCTTCAACAGCTAATGCTTCCTTCTGTGCTGACTTGAAACTTGACTCAGACTTCTGTTGAGCCGCTGTCACCACAGAGCTGTAGAACAGTAGCTGTGACAGAAGGGAGCAGTGCCCCATCCAGCTCCAGCTCACTGCCGTGGGCAGAAGCCACTGTCCTAGCAAAGCCCACATGTCCATCCTCTGACCTACTCAAAGTGACAGCAACCCTGGACCACAGTCTGCAATGTTCACCAAGTGGCAACTGCTGCAGGGAGGTAGGGGAAATGCATCTGCCTGAGAAAAAGGGAGATTAATTGCTGGTGGGTAAGAAAAGGAGGAGACCTCGGGGGTCTCAACTCTAGAATCACTCCTACAGTGAAAACACTAATTTCTGTCCTCACAGAAAGAGTGTGGCACAGAGAGGACAGAGTAACTTGTAGTGATGACAACTCACATCTGGCGGAAGTAAATCCAGGAGGTGGTCATCAAAATGCCAGTTACTCAGGCAGTTCCAGTAATCAGATGGACAAATATCACGTCCTAGGATGTCTTAAGGAGAGGTCCAAGAATCACATAGCCAAGTGAAGCTGCAAGTCTGAACTAAAGCTCAGACAGATGTTAGAGCAGACTGCAGAAACCCAAAGGTGTAATTTTTATGCACACCTAATTATACCTTTTCACAGGTCCCCCTTCCCTAAAGACTTCCTAAGGAAGAATTACCCCAAAGATAGGTATGAATCTGGAAAAAAAAACTATTAAAAAAAAAAAACACTTTTAGCACTGCTTGCCACAAACCCAATGACATTGACATTGGTTTTGGAATACTTTTTTCTTTTACAGTAATTAGGCTGCTACACAAAGGGACATGCTCCTTTCAGCATCAACTTGCAAGAAGCTAAGTCCAGAGAAGGTGAAAAGCTCTGTGCCACTGCTGGTCCAGATGAAAGTAAATGCATTCAGCAAGTTAGTCACTGTTAAAGTGAGTGTTAGAACAACTGACATAATTTAAGCAATTCACTCATCCACTCACTCCTCCAACTATAAGCAGTTTATAGAGTAAGAACAACTTAAAAAAAAAAAGACAAAAATCTACCAACTAGGCTGAGCCGCCATCCTCTCCATGTAATCCTTGGCCATATTGATGGCCTCGATGTTGTCAGGGTAGAGCACACAGAACATTGCCAGGGCCCCAAGGTTGTTGCCATAAATTTCATTCCAGCGAGCGCTGAACTCCTTTGGGTCCCAGGGAGGAAGGTACTCCAGGGGATTCGACAGCATTGTTTGCACTGCTTCAACGAGCCGAGCCGCAATGTGCTGGTGCGTGGTGCTGGCCTGGAGACGCAGGGTCCCCACGTCCCCCTTGGAGAAGTACAGCATGGGGTAGCTGTCATAGTTGGCATTGACAAAAGGAACCATCACGTCTTGGTCCTCCCTGGCACCGCAGGCAAAGGCAAAGCAAACCGCGTGTATGAAAAACACACTTGGGGCTCCCCGTGTGTGAGTCCTCATTGTGGCATCAGATCTCCAGGTCTCAATGGCAGCCAAACCATCTTTGAAATGTCCTGTGGTAGACAGACATGAAAGAATGAGTTAGAAAATGAATCTGTGAGACACTATAATTCAGGAGCCTCTCTAGGAAATATGATTCCATCTAAAGAACTCTGCATATTGTCCAGGTGACTTTCAAATCATTTTTATAGGAATACTTCAGACAAAGCATCTACTGAGCAATTCATCCAAAAGAGAAAGATGTACACTTTGAAGAAAGCCTGTTCGTTCCTCATCTTTCCCTCTAGTAGCTGATACAAGGCAAAGGGAGACAACAACAGCTCTTGTACTTGAGATTTCAAATAACTGCAATGGTGCCTAATATGAAGCGACGCTGACTGTACTGGCAAGAGGAGAAGGGCGGGAAGGGAGGAGGAAGGGGGAGAGCCAGGGAGCTGGCGGCAGCCAAGCCTGCGTGCTGCCTTGGCTGATGTTAGCAGCTGGAGAGGGAAAGAAGAGGAATGCTGGAGGTTTGTGCCGGGGTCATATTATACCGTGCTTAAGGCCTCCGGTTCTGACACGTCCTCATTTTAAAAAAAAGAGCAAAAAAGAACAAGTCAGGAATTAAAAAGGGAAACAGTAAGTGGCAGAGTCTTAGAAAAACAGCTGAAATACCTTGCCTTTCAGGCATTTAGGGGTTTGCATTATTAGTCTTTTTTTCCAAGGGGCTCTCCATTTTACATGTGGAGATTTACTGCCAGCTACCAAGAAAGCTGAACATTGAATTAAAATACATATTCTTCTACGCGGGTGACTTCTTGAAATGTGCTCAAATGGCAAACCTAGGCAAGGTTAAATGCAACTATTTAAACATGGTAAGTTACTTTGTAGAAATTACCAACTATCTGGCCTAAAGTCACAGATAAAACATGGCCAGGACTCCCCTGAGGAAAGCCAGCAAATTCCTAGAATTCTTACCAGGGAAAAGGTTATGGAAAGCAGGCCCAAGTGAGACAGTTTTATGTAAATAATGAACAGTAGTTTTCAATTATTAAAAGGAGAAATAGAAGGAAAGAAAACCTAAAAGCAGATACAATTTTTTTTTCCCATGGAAAACCTGTTTCATAGGATTCAGTCATAAAACTTGTAGGAAGTACAAAGCAACCTTTTACTTTTCCCCACAGGTCTCTATTCCATAGCCAAAATTTTCTACTAGAAACTTAGGCTGTTAAAACCTTATTTAGAGACCCACATCCTGTTTCAACCAAGTCATTAATACGAGACAACTTTGACAGACAAAGACCCTTCATGACCACTGGGTACCCTGTCCCTCTAGATTTTTGTGCTCAGCTCCTAAATTAATTTGGGAGCAAACATCTTTGGCCAAGAAATACATTGTTTCTTGTGCATTTCTGCCTAGGGCACAACTAACAGTGCACCCTGTAACTGCTTAAACTTATCTATTACACTGAGCAGCGTAATTGCTGAAACAGAGCATAATGGAAGATAACATTTTCATAGTATTTTAATGCATTTTGTGAATACATTTTGCCCTGTTTTGGATGTAAACCAGTTATTACAGGACACATTATCACAGGCTGGTTTATTTGGTAATACTTTTACTATATCTACATAGTCTCTCACCATATACACACATACAAAAAGAAACACACACCACAGTTTATCCAGACATATTCAAATCTACTTGTATTCTCCTCTATAAAGAGGGAAACTACACAACAGTATATTTTGAGAGGAAGAAGGTAAAACCCACCCAAACCAGTACACTATGGTTGAAACATGATGTCATGTTTTTAATTGAAGAAAAAACTGCTTTGTCATAATAATAATAACAAAAAAACCCACTATAGGTTATCTTTAAAGCCTCTGTGATCCTTTAGGACTGTAGGCAAATAACAAAAAAAAAAAAATCGGAAAAATAGCTAAAAATGTTTGTAGCTTTTTCTGTGTTAACCGTACATTGAAAAAGTTTCCTGGCTTCCATAAGCAGAAAAACATCCCAGCTAACAGCAAGGACTTCATGCATTCTTTCCTTTGATTTCTGTCAGTACTTCTGCATATCAGGGAGAAGAACATGCATAAATTTAGGGATGGTTTTGAGTTCCCTAAATTAAGGTATTTCTGACCAGCGATTGGGGAAAATACAGTAAGGCTTCCCAAAACTCTTCCTTTACAAATCTGAACACATATTTCCCAGCATTCCACCATCATCAAACACATCCAGTGTTGCCAAAAAGTCAGACTGTACTGTAAGTATACAACAGCCTTCCTCATTTTCACCCTTCATTCATGTGCACATTTCATAGAGAAGGTAAACCATTTTTTTTTACCTTTACATGAGAAGGAACCACTGCACCACATTGTTTAGGTTAACAGCAGAATAACTGGAAAACCAGCCTACTGTATATTCATAAGCAGCTTATCCAGAGTCAAGATCTGGAAGAAAGTCAATAGGCAGTGACAAAAGAAGGAGTACAAAATAATTTATTCTTGGTTAAATTATACTGACACCCTTCCTAGGATATGAACACAATAACTCATAGCAGCCACAACTCAGCAAGGACAAATGAGCCCTGTCCCATAACTTTGCAGGGCTCAGTCTGGTGTGACTGATGGATGGGAGGAGGCAGTTGGAAAGGTGCACACCTTCTTTTCCATGCAAACCTCTGAACCTTGATTACCTGCATAGCTTAGATGAAGCCAGATCTGTGTAAGTAACTGTCCACATAAGCTCCAACTCACCAGTTGTGAGTGAACCTGCTACAAGTTTGCTTGATACACAGGGCTTGAAAGAACAGGAGTTTTTGCCTTCTGAACACTCCACATGCACTCACAATACCATTTTTTTAAAGCTAAAGGAATTTCTTACTCTCATATTACACTACATCATTACCAGCCATATCTTCCAAGAAAAACTTTACCAAGCAACTCAACCTTTTCTGAAAATGAGGGGGTTTTATTCAATTGGGAAACCATGACCTGAAAAACTATTAAAAATTAAAGTGAGAATGAAGGATGCTTGTCCATGGAAGAAAATCCTAATATACAATGTGCTTTGAAAATGTTGTCATTTAGTCATAGATTGAAAGAGCATTTTGCATGATTTTCACTCCACTGCCAGCATAAACAAACAGTAAAGAACATCAATTATTCCAGAAAAAAGATGCCAAAACTGATTAAATCTTAACTACTTTAGTTCTCCCCATCTGCATCAATTGGTAGATGTTCAGCTACAGCCAAAAGAAAAGTATTGTAAAACTGGAACCACTAACTAAACTAAACATTGGTTTATACAGATCACTTTACCAAATAAACTATTTAACAGAAAAGAGAGGCCCATTTACTTCTGCCACATGTGCATAGAAATGTCACTTCATCAGTGAGAGCAGAGAGTGAGAGAGGGGCAGAGGAGTGGGGAGAGGAAAGGATGGCACTGTTAGGATCACTAGCTTGCACAGCTGTCCTTGAAGCGATCTGACCTTCTTGTGGGTGATTTAAAATTAAAAAGAATTGTGGCTTTCCGTAGTATCAGTTCTGAAGAGCCACTCTGCTTTGTAGCTGCTTTCTCCTGTGACCACACTTCTACCACTTCTTAAAAAGCAGAAATTGCAGATGTCTCTGCTGGCATCTCCCACACTAGCCTATGACTCAGCTCTGAGAGGGGCATCTTGTCAACATCTGCAGTCAGGAACAAAAAAGGTGGGATTTCTGGTGACTAAAACTTCCACGAACTGGATGCATTGCAACACCACAGATTACCCAGGTTTCCAAATAAAAGTTCTTCCCAGGGAGAGCCCAGGGCTGGGACATGAACACATCAGACTTTTTGTCTTCATTTGGGAAGCTACTATCTTCCACAAAGGCTACAGTTCTCATTATCATTACCTGAGATACCTGAGAAACAAATGTTCGTGTAAGAAATATGTTGAAATATTTAAAGGAAAATCTGTTCTACCATACTGACAACATCAAATCTTCAGGTTCAGTGTGCAAACTTTTACCTTAGACAATGACCTCTGAGTCAGCATGGACGTAAATTTCATAATTTTTTGCACTTCTTTATAAGTTATTGACAGTGAAAATGAACTCTTTAAATTCAATTTTTAAAAAATGCTTTTAATTGTAACATGCAATTTCATTTTGAACAACAGTGTTAATATATTTTTGTCACAAATTACATTACAAGATCACATTATTAAGCCATTCACAAGTACTGTACTAAAACTAAAATAAGCAATTCTAGCACCCAATGCTAAAACAGGTAAAAAAGTCATAGGTATTTCAACAAGAAATGGTCAACCACTGGAAACAGCTGCTGTCCTACCAAAACTGTGAAACTAACAGGTAACATTGCAATGAGATGGGTGTGGAATCTTGTTCCATGGAACGGAGAGGGATGTGCAAGTTTTTGTCCTAATGCTGACAACTGCCAAAATATAACATGAGGAGCAGTAGGTTAAATCACAGAGGAGAAAAGCAAACTTCTACAGGAACTCCTTTTTTGCACTTTGTCCAAATATCTGAAATAATTAGCATTATTTTTCACACATGTTGCAATTGACTTTGTAACTCCTGAGAGGAGTATCATCTATAAAATAGAATTTATCCATTGGAAATTTTGGTAACATTATATAATGGTAAAATTCTATAACCATGACAGTTGCATCAACTGAAAAGCTCTTTTGTTCAAAAGGTCAGTTTTACTACCAATCTAAATATTTTGCAAAGGTATTTAAAAATGGGAGAGCAATAAAGTCTTCTAAGTGAATCCAATGACTTTTTAGTACTTAGAAATGCAGGGCAGGTCCATGAGAACAGAGACACGAAAGGGTCAATAGAGACTAATTCCTATATATATCTATATATTTATATCTTCATTTGGTTCCAGAGAAACATATCTGATATAGCATAGTTAGGTGGCAGATGGAGCAGAACCAATAAAACTATAAACTTATCTCTGTGCTGTAGTAATTACAATAAATCTCTTGACCAAAGTCTCAAGCTGTATAGCTTCTATATCAACAAGCAGTACTGCTGAGTCGCTTTCAAAGCTGTGGGGCTGGACACCAGGATGGGAAACTCCCAGGTCCCAAGAGTCAGGAGTCCTTCACCCACCTTTTGGTTGGTGAGGTAAAGCCAGTGACCATCTGTCTCTCCAAGTAAAATGCTGGAAAGGTGTAAAAATCGCTGCTTAAAACTTGAAAAATACCTATTATGACCTTAGCCACCAGGGGACATTACTTCATTTCTTCCTCTGACTTTTTCACTATGGAAAACATGCTACATCACAATTATTTAATTTCAAAGGTATTTCAAAACTTAAATACTGAAATCCCAAATATAATTCAGAATTACATCTGCAATAAATAAGTATAGCTTATGTACCCAGGTGTTAGTATTGCACTTGTTCTGAAATGATCTGAAATACCTTGAAAGAAGTTTTGTATCAACTTATATGTCTGACTAACAGCTGTGCTATAAAAATTCTAATGGCAACCAGAAACAGCCAGTTCCTATAGGGATTATCAGTATATGACATCATGTCAGCAGTCAAGATTTAAACTTGTGTCTGTCCTTTGATCTAACACAAAATTAAAAGGATCTGTGTAGAGCAGTACACAGCCGTGTGAGATCATAATTCCAGGAGAATGGAGGGTTGCATTCATTCTCCACCATGCCACAGGTAAGGCAGCAACTGCAAAGTATTTTTATAAGTTCACAGTAGGATATGTAAGATGTCCGTTATGGAAGTTTCATGTGTTCATTCCTTTTAAAAGGAATTAAATTTAAAAGATCATTTGTCTATTTTATTACTGTATATACAAATTAACAGTGCATACACACACACTGAATGCATAACCTTCTGTCTCTAGCAAAAACGTGATTTAAATTGTCTGCATGTCCAAACCATAATCTGAGAATTTAGAATTTTCTTCTATTTTATACTTTATCCTTCTATAAAAATGCTTTGTCAATAATTTTTTGGTTGCACTAACACTAGTATTCCTAACCCATACTGGGATCTTTTATTCCATACGTCACTTCTACAGAATGAGTAAGGAAGTAATTCTGATATCTAGAATCCTGCAGATGATCATTTCCAACCAGTACAGACATGCCTGTTAAGGTATCCACATCCAGTGAGTGAAAGCCCAGTCACTTTTACCATCAAAGGCATAAAACTATAAGTTACCTCAGAAAGACTTCCTTTAGAACACCAGCACTGTATCCTGTGCTGACATAATTTGAAAAGGCCATTTCAATAACTAAAATTAGTCTTTTTTTTTTTTTTTTTTCCCCAGAGGTGTTTTCACAGATGTTAACGCTATTGGAAGACAGTTTGAGAATTTTCACATAGGCCAAAAGCATATACTCCTTCATACAGCGCCATGAATCTCCCAGAAGTCAACCAAACCGCTCATCCACGCGTTACACTGTTACAGCATGCAGGGCACCTCTGTGGTTTAGGACTATGACAGCAACAGGCACTTCAGAAACACAGAACAAAGGTGCCTGCACAATCTGGGTAGTGAAACAATATTCCTTTGGCAGCTACCCAAAAGTAGCTCGTTTTCCTGGCCCTCGCACAGAGACCCACTCAGGGTCAGCACGGCTGTGAACCCTTTGGTGTGGGGTAGTAGGAATGATGTTGAGGGTTTCCTCTGACAGCAGCCCACAGCCCCAAAGCACAACCACCCCTCCCAAGAAGGGAGCAAGGGAACAGAATGCCTGGGGCAGACAGGAGCCCCTGCATGCATCCAGTGGTATAATCACGGAGCACAGGAAAAACTGGACAAACTTCAGAGGGTGATGGCAATGCCCAGGAGGAGCAAATAAAGGATAGGAAAAAATAATCATACATGCCAAAGGGGAAAGCAAATTTACTGCTGTCAGAATTTGTCCTTGTGCCTAACCCACCCCAGGGACTTGCATGCCATCCATCTTCCCTCACTTCTGAGGAGGCTGATTACAACACCAGAAACTTCTGATACAAAAACAAGTGTTTTCATTTCAGACTTTAACTTCTATCCTCTTTCCAACTAACCCTTCTTTGCTAGCCTTGACCTTTAGTTTTCCAAGTACTTGTAAATGTTTTAAGTCCTCTGGTTTGTTTTTCTCCTCAACTATGTATAATTAACAGTTTTAATATTCCCTGCTTATTGTTTTAATTGTCCTTCATTCAATTGTCTTCAAGATGTTGTAAACAATTGATGTGATTCTGCTGGAATTTTACAAAGTCATTTCTCACTCTCTGTATACCTATATCTATCTACAGACTTGATTAGCTGAAGATACCAAATAAATATTTTTATTTGGAATGCATTTCCACAGGCCTTCATATTAATAGACAGGAATTCTAAAATGCATCATATCCTCCAGTTGCTATGGGATCAAAACTCATTTTAACTATGTTTCCATATCCTGTTTATGACTCAGTGTTGCATACAAAACTATATAAATATTTTGTTATTTTTATTGTGATGGCTTTGGCCAGGATAGAGTTAATTTTCTTCATATGGGGAACAGGGCTGTGTTTTGGATTTGTGCTGGGTACCGTGTTGATAATTTAGGGATGTTTTAATTACTGCTGAGCAACATTTATACAGTCAAGGACATTTCTGCCTCTCCCCCAACCCCCCAGCAATGGGGCTGAGAATGTACAAGCAGCTGGGAGGGGACACAGTCGGGACAGCTGATCCCAACAGACCACAGGGATATTCCACAACATATGATGTCATGCTCAGCATATAATATTGGGAAAAAAGGAGAAAGAGGGGCACGTTCAGAGTTGTAGCATTTGTCTTTACAGGTAACTTTTATATCTGAGGGAACTCTGCTTTGCTGGGGATAGCTGAACAGCTGTCTACCCATGGGAAGTGGTGATTAAATACTTTGTTTTGTGTGGCTTTTGTTTTATCTGTTAAACTGACTGTATCCCAACCCACGAGTGTTCTCACTTTTATTCTTCCAATTCTCTTCCTCATCCCACTGAGGGGAGTGAACAAGTGACTGTGTGGTGCTGAGTTACCAGCTGGGATTAAACCATGACAATCACAGATGTTAAATTATTGTGACAGCATACAGGAGCACCAGCAAAGTCCAAAGATGCCAATGCTAGTCAATTTATGAACCTAAGGAGTTTGCAATCTAAATCAACACTTGGTTTTATATTATCTACATATAATCTTAAAATGTGAGTATGCAGACTGCAAATGTGTACCCATGCAGAAGGGCTACTGGTTAATTTGTCACAGGATATATGTCACGGTGTTTGTAGACCTAAATTGTACCACCCTACCTGGTAGTTGCCTCTCTCTACAGATCACTATTTTGTTCATTATTATTGGTACAATTCTGTTGTTAACTGCAGGAAGCAGCAGAGGTATCTCATTATCTATATAGAAATAGGGCATATAGCTCTCTCTCCCCCCATAGATACAACATACATGCATCCAGATGCATATGCTTTTGTTGGAGAGACAATAAAATGTATTGTCCTGTAGTTCCTTCAGGGCTGTTATTGTCCTAAGTTCTCCTCAGAATACCCTTAACAAAAGCCTTGATAAAAGTGATGATTACATTTTCAAGGACAGAAGCCTCAACTGCAGATGGAGTTAAAAGGCTACATTATTCCTGCAAAATGTAGCTACTCGCTGTGCATGAGCAATTTGTGAGCAGGTGTCAACACAACCATTAAATTATGGGTTAATTTTGAAGTTTAAAATCTTATGATCTCATTTCTGACTGTAAGTTGTGCAGACATGGCTCTCACAGCAGAACTGAAACTGGACAGATCATTTCAGCAAAAAGTGTGATGAACCATGATTGCAAGGATATGATTAAAAGGCTTTAAAGGAACCTGATAGCCACAGCAATGCTTGTAAACAGCTTTTCAAAATACTTTAAAAACTCCAGGCAGCCACTCGATTAGAAGGCTTAAGAAGGCATACCAGGTTTATAAAAATGTTCAGCATTTTCAGTATTTCTGATAAAAAAACCCACAAACAAAATAAGAACATAAACCAGGACAACCTGGTGAAAGAACTTGTATGTTAAAATTATATTTCTCTTGTGCTGAGATACAACATCTGCCTGAGTCAAGTGACCAGGGTCCCTACAATCCTCTGCCTGCTGTAACCAATGCTGGGCCAACTCCTACCATACACTCTGAGTCTAAGCAAGGGGAAGAACAGAAAGAAAGAACAAACAGGTAATTTCAGAATTTCTGTGTACAGAATGGCTTCATTGTGCCTGTGCTTTCACACCTGACCATGTCCCAAGAGCACACAAAAGTGTCATGCCAGCACCTGATGTGAGAAACTATTTCCAGGGCTCTGTCCTGGATCCCCAAAATGCTTTGCTCAGCTCTCCGTTACCAACACTTCACTTCTGCTAAACTTTCACTGACAAAGCATTCATAACAGAGATCTCTGGTGGCATTTTCTAAATTTCCTTTTTTCTAGCAGCCTGTATTCCCCTTCTCTGCCCAGTTCCCATCCTGAGCACGTAACCAAATTAGCTCAAAATGCAGTGCGCAGGGGTTTGAGGTTTTACTAATGCAGCATTGTCACACCTCACCATATCCCAGCTGGGCTTACCTGGGCTAACAGATATCAGCACCAAGTTTACCCACAGAAACAGAAAACTGGCTCAAAGGGAGTCAAATGCAGAATCTTAAATTATTTATACTAAGTATGTGGCTACAGTCTTGAAGACAAACTGGCACTATGGTTTAACAGCTTTACGGGACTACACTGCTGCAACTACACTCTTTAATCTACATCAGCTGAATGCAGACAGGAAAGGAGGTATGAACAGCCAGGACAAACTTGCTGCTGAGATATATTTACCAATTAAATACAACTTGCTAAGAAAAAGTCATAATCTTTCACTCACCAGACACTTCGATTACCAAGTCTAAACAAGGAAACAATGTTGGAAAGTTGGATTTTTTCTTTATTTTTAATTCCTTCAGCTCCTCCTCCTCTGTTGCGGCCCCTCCCCCCCGCCTCCCACCCCC
>VZRZ01003594.1:1518520-1599489 GCA_013398175.1 Climacteris rufus
CTCTCGCTGCCGCAAAGTTTCTCCTCCGCAGCCCCGGGGCACGGAGCGGGGAGGGGGTGAGGGGGTGCGTTTTTCAACGCAGGAAGAAAGTGACTGCCCCCGTCCCGCTCCACCTCCCGCTTCCCCGCCCTTCTTCCGTACCTCTCCCCGTCCTCCTCCTCCTCCTCCTTCTCCTCCTCCCCCCGCGGCTCCGCCGGCCCCTCACGCCATGGCGGCACCGCTCGGTGGAGCCCGCCCGGCTCTCCCGGCCCGGCCCGGGCGCTCCTCTCGCTCCCTTGTGTGTGCCCTTGTGTTTGTTTATTCCTGGCGCACACACGGCTTTTCCTCCCCCGCCCGCTCTCCCCCGGCTCGAACTTCACGGAAATACCCTAATTCTCCCTTTTAGCTGGAGGACTCGTTTCTCCGCAGGGAATGTTTTGGTTCCAGCACTGGAGTGTTGGCACAGAATTCCCTGGAGCCAGAGAGTACGGCGGGGGTACCGCGGGCCGGGCAAGGGTGGCCGTGGAGGTGACAGCATCCCGGGTGTCCCATTCATATTCATTGTCCATCCCTACTGCTGTCACCATACTGCATGAGAGGAATAGGACCTCCCACCCAAAAGTTCCCTCAAGCCAGCAAAGAAACAAAAAGCCGATTTGTCAATCTTTGTTAAGTATGGTGCGGCTACTTACATAAACATTTCCCATGTAAAAGAAGAAAAAAATAAAAGTGGAACGCCGTGATGGTTCAAGTCATCCATCCTGACATATTTTGCAGCCACACAACTGAAGAGACTTCAAAAAGTAATACAGAAGGGGATAAAATAAATGACTCTTCCTCTGGAACATTCTCTTTTCTTTCCCAGTCACTATAACCAAGACGAAGTTTGAAGTAAAGAATTCCAAATGTTTGCTGGATTTCATAAGCTGAGCATGTTTTATCGACTTCAGACTACCCTATGCAATGTAAATAAGTATATTGACATGTGATAGATGGGGATGGTGTCCAGCTACCTAAAGTTTACATCTGACAAAATTTATTCTTCATTTTTAGTAATGTGTTTACTGATGTTGCTGAATCGGTCAGCAGGCTCATTAAGTGCTTCGTTCCCTGTTTTAAAATGCAAAATCTGTATTTTCTGAGGATGGCTTTAAACAGGTTCATTGTCGTTTAAAATGTGATTTCCTGCTGTTCTAATAGGATTAATAAACTTGTGTAAATTAGACAAAACTAGAAACTATAAATTTCCCTTCACCCTTTCATTCCTGTTGTATTTCTTAGCAATATCTGTTGACAGCCTCAGCCCTAAAGAGTAGGGATCCAAAAACTGTTGCTGCAAACTCCAAGAGCAATGCCAGAGCCTGGAATGAAGCCTTGCCTTTTTTTTTTTTTTTACCAGTAATGACATGCCTAAAAGCGGTAAGTGCTTCAGTTTCACTCATGCAAACAGTAGATTAATCATTAGAAGATATGTTTCTAAACACCTATTTGAATGGTATTAGGCTCTACTGGATTGATAGTAGCATTGTAAAATACTGATGTTGTGATACAAATGAGAATGTGGAGAGCTGCAGACTCTCACAGTCAGACCAGATGTGGCTAATAGGCTGATTCTGTTGGAATTTCTAAAATCATTGGGGTACCTAAAGTCATCAGGAAGAAGGTGTCTAAGTACTTCTCACATAGCTGCATCATTAGGTATGTAAATATAGTAACTATCTGACCTCAAGTTAAATGGAATTAGTCCTTACCAGTCTGAAAAGCATAATGCCTGAGCGGCTTTTTAAATCCTGACCTAAGACTGTGCATGTATCTCTCTTTTTTGTAGGAAAACTGCCCTGTGCTGCCTTGTCATGACAGAATACCTGGGCAAAGCTCCCTTATAGCATGTGCCCTTGGCTTTCTGCCTCACAAGGGATGAGACTGGATGTGCTGCTTGGATCTTGCTCTGGCATGCAGTTAGAATGCAGTGGAGATACCTACAGAGTCGAGAGCCACACAGCCTCTCTGCCTCGTGTCCTGTTGTGTGAAATGGGGCTCATTTTACTTCCCAGTAACTCAGAGTGCTTGTTAGGCTAAATAAGTAAGTTAAAATTTATAGGATGATTCAGAGATATCTAAGAGAGGCAAGATATGTCCATGCCAGATTAAATTCAGCATTGCCACTAGTAATATTGAAATTAAAATGACCCCAGCTTTAGCAAGCATCACTCATAGTGAAAGACTGAAAAAATTAGCCTCAGGAATAGAATTTGGAGGAAGATTGCCTTTAGCTACGTAAGACCTGCTAAAAAGAAGATAATAATCTCTTATCCTCACCCTCTGAAAACAGCAGGTAACCTGCAGTGAAAGAAATTTAGGCTAGCTAGGATAAAAAAAAAAAAAAAAGAAGTATTTGTAAGAGTAAATAAAGGAGGAGTGAACAGCACCTCTGTCCCTGGAGGCTTTTTAAATGCAAGTTGGACATACATTTGACAAGAATGGTTCAGGTGTAGAAAGTCTGATGAATATTGCCTTAGAGCAAGGGGTGGACCAGATGACCTGTCAAGGTCCTGTTTTGTGTGATTATGTTCAAAATGCTACTTGTACAGGCAAGATTATGATTGTCTTTGATCTCCCTCTGCCCTTCACTTCTTTAGCCATGGGTGTAACTCCTCTTGCTGAGGTTGAGCTTCTCCCACTGGTTTGCTAGCCTTGCTGCATGCCAGTGAATTCGTTGCTGACAGCAAGAAAACAATTAAACAATGAAACAATGTCACTTTGGAGCAGCAACTTTGGGTGGGATCCATCTGACCTCTCAATGTGTCATGCACTTTTGTTCTATACTTGACTGGTAACTACCTCTGACCTAGTCATGTTAGACTCTGTTTATAACACTGCAGAGAAAAATAAATTCTTTTCCAGCAGAATTCATCTGACCTGTTTTAGACGTCTTCATTAGGGTGTGATGAATCATGTCCCCAGGCTATCTATTCTTGCCACCAACCATAAAGTTGGTTTAAATGACTGACTCAGTAACATACCATCATATAATTTCCATTCCCTTGGTGCTTCTCCCCCTGAAATCTCTCACTCCCTCTCTCCTTCCAAGTATCCGAACCTTAGTTTATTTATTCCTTTTTCAAAATATTTATTTTAAATTTTTGTTTTATTGGAAAAGTCCCAATGAGATTAATAGTTTTTGTAGCTGTCATTTCCTTAAATTGCATCATGTGACACTGAAACATACAGCAACCTGACCTTTTGGGTGGCATCACTCCAGAATGGATTTAGGAAGGGAACTAAATTTACCTATTGGAGCCAAAGACCATTGATGTGGCCAGTTGTGCAGAGTATGTTTCATGGATATAGTTTGAAAACAGTTCAGGTCAGACACTGTTCTATTCACACATCACATGCTCATTATTTTTCCTTGGTCTTTATGGCAAGCCACATTACTAGGAACATGCAATGTTACTGGTGTCTGTGTGACCGAGCCAAACATGTGGGAAATGCTGCTCTTTTCCAACAATGTCAAGTTTTTTAGGTCGTTCTCATAGAAGCCACTGTACACTTAAGTACAGTGCATGTCTTGAAAACATCTGCGGCATCTGAGACACTGTGAGCAGCTGCTTCTTTGTTACAAGGTCTTGGTGAAATCTATCCTTTCTTCTCCCTTACAGTAAATGATTTTTGAGAAGTGAAAACTTCCAAGAAGGCTTCCTAACTACTACTTCCTACTTCCTACTACTTCCTGTAGTTATCTGGCTCACAGGGAAGAGAAATGCACTTTATTTTCCTGCTGCATTGATGAGCTGGGTCATGAGGATATAAAGAGGGAACAAGCCCTTGTTGCCTCACTAGGGCAGTGAAAAAGGAAGGCAGCAGAACTGAGTGGAGCAAGTGATGTAGGGCTCATCCATTCTGGAGGAGACATCAAGTGTCTGCTGATGCTCCAGCTCTGCTGATGCTTCAGCCTTTGGCTCTCACTTTGTTGTAAAAATGTGAGGATGTTTGGAGTTTGCATGTTTGGAGTTTGGATTTTTTTCTTCCTGACTGAAGATGATAGCCTAAAGAGAAGCTGTATATCATTCTACCTGTTCCACATATGCAGTTTTAGCCATACTTCTCTTTCTTCCTGCCCAGCCCAACAGCATTTTTTGTCCTTTGATTTTTCCTCTGCATGCTTGTTTTTTTTTTTTTAAATACCCCCCTTTCACTAAGGACCTGTTCTTTGTGTGATATATTTGTTCTCTAATTTCCATGTAAGAAACACCTCTGTCATTAAGTGACAAAACTCTCCAAATGAAAAGAGAGAAAAAGAAAAAATTCTCCAGATTCTTTCACTAATTCTTCAAAACAATTGATTTGGTTATGACCATAAGCATTGTGTTTTCTTTGCCTTTTGTGTCCAGCTGTGATGATTTCTGATCTTAGTGCTGTGAGCTGAAACCTGTGGGACAAGAGCACTGGGCCAGTCTCTTCTCGTAGCTGAACTGCACAACTGCAAATCTGCATAGTTGCATAACACACACCCTTGATCTGAGGTGCTCTGCCCAACTCCTCCCCCTGGACTTTATTAGTGCCACATGAAGGCAGCTTTAATTTTCCAAACTAATCTCAATTGCAGACACATGTGGGAGAATGTTGGCTATCTCCTGTTTTCTAACCAGGGAATGGACCAGACAGTGTCCTAACATGGTTGGTCCTACTACATCCTTCAAGTTTATGAGGCTTTTGCATGATTTATATAATTTACTAGTTGGGTATTTGGGGCTTTGTCTCACTGTGCAGGCAATGGGGCAGGAATAGTCACCTCTCCAAAACTAGGATGAAAAGGAGTTGCCTAAAATAAGCCCTAAGAATGAGAAAGAGCTGGAAATCCAGAAAAATTTTCTGGCTGGGGCACATTCAGTGTGGCATAAAGCAATTTCTCTCACAGGAAAATCCTGTGTATGCTTCTAAATCGACAGTCTGGAATTGCTTCTCTCTTTCCCACAGATGCAGCCTTTGACTCTTCTACTTTGTGGTAGCCAAAGTATCAGTAGGGTAGCTGGAAGGGGAAAACACTAGATGTTTCCTAAACAGATCTTCTTTGTATGTAAATGGAACATCTTTCTCTGCTTTACATTTCCTTTCTTTCCCTCTTTCTTGCTCTCACCATGTGTTCAGACTGGTTTAGCCTGAGGCCAGCAGACAGAAGTCAGATGAAAAAAATTCCTGCAGATTTCTTAAGGAATGGGAAGCTCCAGCAACAGTAATGAGGTAAAACATTGGTGAGTGGAGAGAGATTCATGGTCCTGAGACATGTCAGGAAGACAGCAACCATAAAGCAGGTACAGAGGTGCTTAACTGGGAAATGCCAAGAAATACTTTGATCCACTAAAAAATTACTTGCATCATTTGTTCTGTGCCTTTTAACAGTAGAATCCATATTACTGCTTTTACATTGCTGTAGATGTCAGCTGGGTTTAGGTTCATCTTCTTTTAGCAGCTGTCCTGTTGCCTAACTGGCCTGCTCCTTTTCTTGTTTTATCCTTTCTTTTCTCTGCTGATGTAAAAACAGGTTGGAGAGGGACAACTCTCCAGCAGCACGTGGCTTTTTATTTATTTGAATTGGTTGTTACTTTATGTGTTCAAAGTGTGACATTTCTCAACATGTATGATGGGTGTCAACTTCTTTCCTTCCAAATTTCTTTGATGCTATAAACCAAGCAGCATTCCCTGGGGAGTGCAAACTGTTAATGCTCATACCAAGAGGAACGTTCCAGAGCCAGATGTCATCAGTGCTCTCTTAGAGCTGACTGCCACAGTCTCACTCTCTCGATGTGAGATATGTCACAATAATGTTTTCCATTTGTAGAATGCTGTTTTCAGTGAAAGGCTTTTCCAAGGCTGGAATCCACCTATTTTATGGAGTCACTTGATATGTGGAAAGCCAGGCAGACAACTAAACAACTGCTGGAATTCATGAAAATTTTTACAAGTTTCTTGCTTATCCCCACCCCAATTCTAGTGTTTCATAGTCCCACATCTCTCTCCTCTTCCTTGCAGCAGAGACATGTAAATGAATAAGGCTTGTCTCAGAGACTGTATTTGAACTTGTTGCTGATTCTCCATGTCTCTCTGTAAACTTCTCCCTCTGATTTACTGCATCCTAGTTTCAGCCAAGACTCAAGGGTGAGATATTAGATCAAACACAAAGAAAGGCATGACTAATTAATTTCCACTGAGAGATAATACTTACCTATGCATCAGTAGCATGTACTATAGTGATCAATTCTGAAATAACAGTCTTCAACAACTGGTGGCTCTTGTAGTCATACATACCCCCCAAAGACATCTCCATCACTGCTCTTAGTTTCAAGGTCTTCAGGAGGCTGTTGCACTAGTCTGCATCAATAATTAGTCTTGTGTATATTGTTCTGGGGCTTTTGGGGCACTGCTGTTGAGTGTTTCAGGGGCCCTTGTAATGGGTTACTCATACACTCAATCTCTATTTCTTGAGTTCCTGGCAGTGTGCTTTGCACAGCAGGGTTTTTTAAATGTATACATACAAATGCTT
Organism: Climacteris rufus; assembly: GCA_013398175.1. Lineage (NCBI taxonomy): Eukaryota > Metazoa > Chordata > Aves > Passeriformes > Climacteridae > Climacteris > Climacteris rufus. The sequence continues at coordinate 1,525,044 of VZRZ01003594.1, forward strand.
CTACAGTTACTTCTAAGAATATCTATCCAACAAAGATTATATTAATGGTTAGTAAGTCTATTTTCTTAAATTCATGTATGGATTAATATTAGTAATGTACCAGTTATCTCCAAATCCTGCACAATAACAGGGGAAAGATTAGAGGAACCCCACACAATAAATATATTTTGGTAATTATTATTTTCTGTGATATTTGTAAACTCCATTCCCTGATACCCTCTAATAATCTATTGCCCTGTTGAACTATCATTGTCAACTCATGCTGACCCTCAGCCCTTTCCTTCTTGAGATTCATCTATCTCTGTTTTTCAACACTTGTCCACTACTAATCTAGAGATTTCCCTACTTGCTACCTAAGAGTGCTCAGTTTATTTAATCAACCTAAAACTCCACACCTCCTCCAAAACACAGATAATTCCCTCATTCCCTGGGTTCATGGGATCCTACCCTTTAACTGCGGCCAGTTCATGTGCATACATATTCCGGGTAGCTGCCTGTTCAAGTGTATACATTTTCTGGGCAGCTTTGAGGGGAAAAAACAGGGATAGAAGTTCAATGCTGCTGTCTCCAACACTGCTGCAGCTGCTTCAACAGCAGTTCTCCAGTAAGTATTTTAGAGACCTCTGTCAGTGTAAGATAAATAACTTTTTTATCTTTCAATTTCATAACATCCCCTTTAATTTCACAAAATTTACAGTAACATCATCTTTCTCTGGATTAATATAATTTGCAGGCTGCCTAGCACCTGGGAGTGCACATTTAATTTCTCAGTGTGGGCTGAGGTCACAGGGGATAATATAGAAAGAAAACTGCAACTCTCCAGTATTATTTTGAGATAAGGCAAGAAAAGAATTGCTATATTCACCTCTACTTTTATTCCTCAGAGATGGTGGAGGCTTTAGAAATTAATCTTTTAATGTAAATTTATTAGGCACATGGAGTCACAATTTTTAGTTCCTTTTATGCTGTGACAGGAAAAGGTCTATTGAAAGTTAATGTACTTGTTTTCCTAAAATACACCCTGAAAATACCACTCTCTTAAATTTTGAATGAGAACACCTAAATTTTTTTCCTCCTGTATACAGCGTAAGACAGCTTACATGTTTCTTGACTCTTAAAAAGAATACAAGTCCTCAGCCTTGTAAGGGGAATCAAATGGAACATTTAAGTGCTTTTACTCAACATTCAGTAGCCAGTGGAAAGCAGAAATACCTTTCTGGCTGGCAGAATCTGCTCCGGCTGGGCTGTTGGAGCTGCAGTGCAGACTGCCGCTCCATCTGTGCCGCTGCCATTTTGAGTCTTGCAACCTCTAATTTGCAAAGGAGCTGGAAGCCATCACATAGTTTTGAAGTGGCTGTGATGGTTTCTCACCCCTGTGCAAGTACTTAAAAGTTGTTATGGCCATGTGTGAGAGAGCTACATATGCACTGCGGCAGCGGGCGTGGGAGGCATGAGGGAATTTTAGCACAGCTCTGATTAAATCAGTTTAGCTGCAGCGCGGCAGAAGTTAAATGCAGTGCTTCAGATGTTTGCCCTTCTGTGAACTGTGACATCTGGCCAGCTGTAAAACCTCTGTGGTCTTACCATGGATGCCAGAGAACTGCCATGGGTACCCACTTCATACAGGAAAGATTTGCCTTACACCTTTGTCCCATATTCAAGGAGATGATTTGCCACACTGGCCACAGTACTAATTCTGTAGATAGGAATCCCCAGGTTGCCCTGTAAAGATGCTAGCAAGCTTTTAGGGCTGGAAATCTCCGAGTCTGTTTAACTTCCTGGATTCCATCTTATTTTGGCCCTAATCCAGGCTCCGTTTTCCAGTTAAACATTTCTATTTATAATGCTTACAGAAAAACAGGATTTGTTTCTTGCACTAAAAACACTCAGAAGAAAACCTTTTTAAATTCTTTTTTTTCCTCTCCTGTGACTCACCAAGGGGGTTTGATGTTCCACTTAGTTAGAATTGCAGAAAACAAAATTACAGGCAACTGGATTTATAACGGGATTGAGCCTTTCCCTGGGGGGTTCTGGATCAGCTATGTGCTTGCTGGAAGGGCTGGTTTGTGGCCAGTTGTTAACAATAGATGTCTGTGGCTACACCATTTTAGCCATTATACCATTACAGCTGGCACTTTCTGCAGAGGTAAGGTTCCTGTAGCTTAGCCATGTGCTTTGCCTCCTAAATCTGATGCCATGAGTCAGCTGAAATGCTATTTGCCTCCAGGCATGTGTACAGAAAGAGGCATATTTTTTTTTAAAAGTTAGTCGCTTAAATGTACTGGAAAACTTGTCTTGCTCCTTCCATGATGCTAAGGAGCAACAGGCTGCCCTATGCCATGCCCCCTTCCCAGGGAAGTCAGGAGCAACATCTTCCCATCAGATCCCTATGCTACAGTGTGTGAGACTTACCTTCTTGAACAGAAGTGACTTTATTTCTAAACCTGTCTTTTTGAGAAACTGTGCTGTAAAACATCAAGTGTGAGTACGAAAGCATGTTTTACACTGACTGTGTTTTTGTTCCCTGTGGTGGCAAAGGGGAAGCTCAGATGTTGCCTTCCTGCTGTTGACATCTCTGCTAATTAATGTTTTCTTACACTGCTGTTGTTTACCTTGGTATGATTTAGTGCATACTTGGCCTCAGAAGGAAAGACTTACACTAATTTTGGGAACGCTGATTCCTGGTGCCTGTCATTAAACAAATTTTCCTGAGATTTTCCTTGGGAATTGCTATAGCACTATCACAGAGCTGGGACTCAGACGACCTGGAGAACCCCATAAGATTGGGGAAGGAGCAGTCTCAGAAAATCCTGTGTCCAGCAGTGCCCTGTGTCTGCCATGGATAATCTGCCTGTGTTTGTTTATTTAACTTCTCACTAGGGATGAAGAAGCCTTCAGTTTCCAGGAAGAAGCCCTATTCAGGAAACATGCAGTGAGCTCTGCTGTGCATCAAAGATTACTTCCCTATTGGTATTAAAGGTATTAATTTACTACAGGTTTTGGTTGATTTATATATCTTATTTTGAGATGGTCAAGTTTTGTTTTGTTCAAGGCTGTAGCACAAATCTCTCCTTGCACTGCTCTGAGACAAGCTTGTCTCCCCTTGCTGCTCAGCTATAAAGTAAATTCAGAGAACATAATTTTTTTTCAGAAAAAAATTCTCTTTATTTTAAAATTCAGACACATATGCTTTATACCAAAACAGACACCAAAAGAGACTTGGTATTCATCTCTGTTTTCAAGCGAAACTGTGGCTTTCAGGGCTGTCTAGCTTCACACAGTGATCTGAATGAAATGTTACAACTTTATGTCTCCGTGACGATGCTAAAGATGGTTTTGCAGGCACTTAGCAATATTTCTGTCAATGGCCTCTCACAAGAGAATCCAAGAAATTTCAGAGATTTCCAAGGGTTTAAAAAAAACGAAAAAGAGAGACAGAAATAAGGAAAAAGCAAAGATGGTGTCTACATGTCATATTAAATATGGCCAGCTCTCTACCAATTTTCTGTCACGTGCATTTCGTCTCCCTGGTTCTTCATGCCATTTCCAACAGCTCTCCTGCCACCACAGAACTGAATGCCTACTCATTCCTCCATTGCCAATCTCTGTTTTGTAATAAGATCTGTATAATTTTCAGATTCTTGAATAAAAGACTCTTTAGTAAGACAAATTACTTTTTGGGCAACTGCTTCCGTTATTTTTCCCAAGTTGTCCTGAAGCCACAGACTATGGTGGCACATGGAGTCATGCTAACAGTAGCTTTCTGTTATCCTCTTCTTTCTCTGCTACTGTGAGTCCTTCTGGCAGCAAGTGCAAATGGCTGGTGACAGCCTTTGTCAGAGATGGGTATGTGTATTTCTTCTGGTGAGCTTTGTGTTCAGGCTCTCCTTAGAATCTGCCACCTTTCCATTAAAAAAAATACTGCTTCTCCACGGAGACACCGGGACCCAAGGAATTAGACAATTTCCACTCTAATTTTTCTTAACAATTCAATTAGTTTTCTTCAGAAAAACAAGAAAAAATCCCCAACTTACAAAAATCAGCTCAAAATTCATAACAATAGAAGTGTGAAGGTACCCAATATGGGTTTACACCATAACCTAGTTAGAAATTATTTGCAGAAGATTACTTGATTCAGGTTAGAATTCCAATGATGCTGTAATCAGGGATCTGAGATTTTAACCCGGGTATCACTCTGCTTTACACAAATCATATCCCTGTCACGAGACAGATTTGCTGCCGAAGACATTGATTTAAAAAAATTCTAAATAAACTCAAGTATTACTAACTGTTACCGTCCTAAGTAAAATATTTTCAGCCTATAGTTTATGAGGAGGAAAATGGCACTTTCATTTTCATTCCTCATCCACATTGTCTCAAAGAAAGTTTTTCTCAATTTTGTCCCCATTTGTTTTATGTTTCTCTTTCAATAAAACAATGCTTAATGCTAATTTGGAAATGTTGCATATTACTCGCAAGTATACTGGTCCACAAGAATGTAAAAATAACATTTTATGTAAAGGCAGGAAAAGATATGCAAACAAAATCTGAAATGAGGTGGATGGTGTTTGTGTCTGATTCTGACACAAAATATTCTAACTGGTGAATCTGCAAAAATACAGAGTGACCTGTGGTGACACGAGCTAAGGGTAAATACAAACTAAATCCATTCCGGTAATTGTCTAGGTGTAAGAAAGTAAATTCTTGTCCTTGGAAACAAGAAAATAAAGTTTCAGTTTATTGTTCTTTAATACAACTGTTTCTTTGAGGGAAATTTATCCAAAATTCTGCCATCCTAGTGTGACAAAACATCTGACTAAACAAATATTTGACATGTTTTCACATCTGCTAGCCTGTGCTAGTTACTGAGGGCTCCGTCTCCAAAGTGCTGTAGAATAGGTCTTTGGACCTAAATCCACAGAGAACATGATGCCTGTTTGCTTAAATTAACAGATAAAAAAGCACATATTCAGTTTAAGCCTTTAGTCCTCCCCCTCTTCTGTGTGATGTTGTACTTAGCAAAGATGGCTGGTTGCTATATCCTTCCTACTCTTGGGAGGTTTTCCCAGGGAGGTGGAGAATGTTGGTTTGAATCCACTCCACCAGAGAAGGGAACTGCACACAGGTTTCCCTCCTTCTGCAGAAAAGCTCTGATTCTTGAAGTATTGAAGACTAAAGGAGAAAAAGGCATGTTGGGAACCTTGCAACTGAAGAGTGGTTATGCATTTTCAGGAATACAGAGCATGTGACAAAGGCTTTCAGAACTATCAGTCTGCATTTAGTTGCCTAAATCCCATTCAAGTCCCTCTCTAAGTATGATGTATCTTTCACTTTGGGACTTGGTCTTTATCTCCCAGAACAGTTACAGTGAGATAATAAATTCCTCAGAGCCTGCAAAACACTGGTCTATGGTCATAACCTGGGCTATTCAAGGTAACTCTTAAGGGAAATATGGCTGAGGGTCTGGTTTGTGTCTTTCCTGGGGCTTAGGGTAGCAAGAGCATCACCTTACATTGGGATAGGACTTAACATGTCCTCAGAAATGCAGAATGCAATTTGGGATGAGCTATTACTATCACATTTCTCCTGAAGGCTGTGGGCAGTGCATCAAAAAAGCCAACAGCACTTTGTGAAAGGCAGGGGTGGTCAGAAGACTTAGAGAGAAGGATGCATTGCTCACCTGTTCCGGCTGGACTAGAGAAACAAGTGAAACACAAGTCTACACAGGAGTCTGCTTTAATCCATCACTCTATTTTATGAAGCATCACACAGCATTTTCACCAATTAGCATTTGATAGCAGTTTAAGTAAGGGCCACAGGGTTATTTAAGGAAAAAGCCGGCAACCTATTTCATAGTCACTGAGTCCTCGTTTGGCAGCAGTGCTCTTGGAGGGCTTGGGTAGTACCCAGCAGTTGCTGAACTATTTGAGGAAAATCGTGTAAATCTATAATCCAGCGGTAAATCTGCAAGACAGAAACATACCACATCTGATTAGCAACACAGCCTGTATCACATAAAAAAATAAGCCTGTGGTGAATAGCAGTACTTCTTAAAACCTTGAGCTGTGTGCTCACCAGCATTAGAATTCAATCAGATTGCATGATTACACATTTATTTGACATCTTCAGCTGTTCAAGGGATTGACTTTCAGAGTTTATTCATCTGCAGTAAAGGATATTCAGTTCCTTGATTGCTGAAATAATGCTAGTCAGAGAAAATTATTTAACTAATGCTTAAATACTAATCAAAAATCTTCATTGAGATGGAATTTTCCTCCCAGTACACCTTCAAGTTCATTCTTCAATTTGTCACCCTTCTCTTTTATTTCAGCATGTTTAAAACAAAGAACCAGTTCCCTTTTTTTTTGTTTATCATGGCTATTGAAACAAGATTTCCCAAAGGCAACCACTCTCAGACCTTTTTGCAGTCCAATGTTAACAACATCATTTTGTATCAAGCATTCTTAGAAATCTGCACTTGTAACTTGGCATACTCATCACTTCCAGTCTGTAAAGAACACTGAATGCATTAAAATAGTTCTGAACAGTCAAAGCTTTCTTTTCTGTAGCTTTTTAAAAAGTCTTTGTTGCCAACAGTGACCCACCCACTATCACAGCCAGAAAACTGATACTTCCTGTGCTCACCTCATACTCAAAGTTCAAGAAACCAAATTAAAAAAACCATATAAATAAAACTTCATTCAAGAAACAATTCTCTTTCCAATAAATGAAAAAAAGAAAAAACACAACCCCACCCAAAATAGAGTTGGCTCCTTTTTAAGTTGTTTGATTAGAATCAAAATAAAACATAAAAGCTAGTCAGCTCATCTGTACAGTAAATTACTAATCACAACTTTTTTAAAAAATCTGGAGTAAATTTGGGGAAATGACATCCTGTCACTACATGCTGCAATTTAATTTTTTTTTTTCACTCAGCAGCTTTTATGAAACAGAAAACCACAATTTTAGTAGTTTCGGCACAAACAACAGGAAACCCAGTTCTGTCTCACAAGCGATTCGCAGGCAGGCACAAGGACAGCATCCAGGTCTGCAGCTTTCAACCCATGTTAAACATACTGTAGCAAGGAAATAAGTACTTAGAGCAAGCTGAAAAATCAGACAGAGCCTGGAATAAAGTAAGAATAGGAGGAAACTTAATTGGAAGAGAATTATTTAAGTGGGTTACTTTAGCTTGTCAGAGAAGTGCATTTTCTTATTTTGTCTGAGTCAGGGAGATCTCTGGAGCTCGTTCTGAGCATGGCAGAACAGGCAGATGCTTTTCTACTATGCAGAAGGCCCAATGGATCTACTGACTGCTGAGTCTATTTATGACACTGTTTCAAACAAAGGTTTCAAAAATTACAAAATAAATTGGAAAAGAAAGAAAATATTTCAAAATATCTTTATGAGCTATAAAAATAAAATGCTATCCTTTCCAAAAAAGGTTTTACTAGCTTAATAGTCCAGCAGTCTGGAGTCTCCCAAGTGTAGTTTAATGAGGGAGCAGCACAAATTGGGCAGACTTGCTACAGAGTTGCTTATTGCTGAGGAAAAGAACCAGTTGGATCAAAATGGTAATTTCATTGATATTTCCTGGTAAACTAGCTTTACATAATAAATCTTAAACACCAAAATTACTCTATATACAAAGCAAAAGGCTCCAAAAGAGAATAATCACAGTTTTATATATTCACACGCCAATCTATCGGTTTAAATATCGCTTTTGTCTCAGAAAGATGACTTTGGAAGGTGACTAGAAAATATCCATATGCATTTTGCAAAAGCATGAAAAAATAAGACACAGTATTTGATAATAAAACTAGTCTCAGGAAAAAAATAAGCTGCTCATTTCCAAGTCATGTGGTTTTTTTCTAGTAAATTCTTCAGGTTTTGCTATTGTGCATGCTCACAGCTGCTGCTGTGGTGGCAGACCTTCACATTTCGGCCCTCACTTCTCACCTAACTGTGATGGAGAGTCATAAATTAGCTAGGGGGCAGATCCCTAGTCTCCTCTGAAATACAATTTGATAGTGAGGCTCTAACGAGTCCTAACCTACTCAGATAATGAATGCAGCACAACACTCTCCAATATTGCCACTATCCTAAAAAACCCCAAACAGACTAAACAGCTTGAGACTGGAAGAGTGAACTAGCTGGCTCTGCCCAATTGCTTGAGAATCATAGTCCCAGAATTTTTCTATTATTATTTGGTAATTCCACTGAGACTTATTTTTTTTTACCCAAGACAAATAGGATATTCACTTTTAGAGCCAAAGACTCTAGAGGGTCCCAGGGTCTCTTTCTAGATCTACAGAAATGCCAGTTATTAGATGCATCACCCTGAATTCCTATCCCAATCCTTCCTTTGCTCCCGCACCTGAGTGTAAATGAGTAATGAAAACTGGTTTCCTTTATGGTGACCACTCAGTTATTAGCATGTCCCAATGGCTTGGGGAATCCTCACAGGTTATACACCTTAGCCTGAGCTCAGCATAGCTCCTGCCCAACCCTACCCTCCTTACAGGACTCCTGCAGCCCTGGTGTGAACAAAACAACAATGATGCTATTTGAACAGTAACTACTGTCAGTTACTGAGTTCGAGTTATCCAGATCCAGGCATTAAGTGACACTAATTACAACACTGTGTTCTGATTCTTACGTACACCCATATCCTTCCAGGTATTTAGGTGTTATGGATAGATTTATATCATAGTTACAGAGCTGACAACATCTCAGTGTCTATGTGCTGTGCACTTAGTGTAAGCCAGCTAAATGAATGCCACAAGCTTTTATCAGAGGAAGACTTGGAGTTCCACCCACAAGTAAGGAACAGAAACCACAAGAAGGGAAAATATAATATTCTCAATGAGTGATCAGGAAAATATTCGAGCAACTGAATGGAAGGCAATTGTAATCTAATCCAGACACAGGCCTCCTTGACAAACTTTACACTCATGGCTAATTTTTTACATTTCCTTGAAAAACTGATACATAAACCAAATAAAATCTTAACTAAGCTCTTTAGAGGAATGACTTTTTTTTTTTTAAATGAAAAGCACAGTCCAAGACTGAAACAGATTTCTCCCAAAATACACAGAAGAAATGTTGAATAATTTTTTCAGTATTGACCAACAAAAGCAAAGCCAACATTTTTTCATGGTGACACCACAGCAGCATCCCTGACGAGTGAGAAGCTCTACAGAAAGCAGAACTATCCCCCCACCCTGAGGTCTGCTCCCTGCCAGTGAGCAGGGCTGGTGCCAGATGCTGCAGAAGCCTCCTAGTAAACAGCAGGGTCGTGTTCTTAAGTGAATCCAAATATATCCTCCTGATTATCACTAAGGAAAAGGCACAAGGAGGAAAACTAAAACCTCCTTAGTTATACTCAAGCTAGAAAAAAAAAAATCTTTAAACTACTTAATTGTGGTAAATCTCAGAAAACACAGAGATCTATCTTACATCTCACCATCCAGGTGATGTAACTATAGGGGCAGACTATCAGCCAGTATAAATTCTTTTGCTTTTACAGGACTTTCCATAATTTACACTGGTTTAGAAGCTTTATCATAAATCTTTCGTTGTATTTCAAAGTTGCTGTTGAAAGAAAATACTATTTTCTTAATGATAAAAACTTTTAATAATTATTTCTTAACAGTGAAATAAGCACAACTGCTGCAGGGGAACTCACCAGTTTGGCTGTGCCTTCAAGCGACCTGACTTGCCAGTCTGCAGGTAAACTGTAACAGGTTTTTTCATTTCTCTTAAATACTAAATGTTTTTATCTCCTGACCCATCTCTATTTTATAACAGTCAAAGCAGCACTTGCACTAAAAGCTCAGGATATGAGAGAGCATACTAGTGGCAAAAAGAAAAAAGTAGATTTATCTGATAGCAGTTATTTTTAGAAAAACTTCTAAGGCTGATTTTCCTAAACAGGAGGTCAGATGTTTGCTGTACTAAAGCAAAGCTCCCAAAAGAGTGAAGTCAGCATGAGGAAAGCATTCCTTCTGTCAATTACATGAAAGCCATTGCTGCTGTCTGCATACTCTATAACTCAAAAGTTGGAGGGGACTATCTGCACGGTGTTGTCTGGGAAAGAGGGGACTCCCCAGTACTGGTGTGCTCCATAGGAGAAAGCTTCAGAGTTTGGATATAGTTGGTGATATGAGACAGTGCAGTTTATTCCTGGGCATGCAGAAATAAAGACTAAAACTAGTCTCAGTCAAAGTGCAGGTTTGCAGCTTTAACTGCACTCACATCAGAGCTTTTGCCAACATATGTGTATTGGTCATACCTGGGGCACTGCCAGCAGACATTTGTGGCATGAGCTTGGCCCGAGCAAGAGTTTCAGTGCCACTGGGGTTTATCACTGGTTACTCTTTTGTGGTGCCTAACACAGAAGACAGCAACATTGGAGAAAACCCAAGTGTCCAGCTGCAGGGGTATGTGCAGCAGCAGCTTCACTACCAGAGTTTTGCAGAAGGATGAGTACCTAGGGGGATGGAACGACCGTCCCATCGTGGCTGCTGCGATTGCTCGTGGTGCACAGCTTCACTGCAATTAACTTGGGAATAACAATTCACGTTACTTGGGTCTACCCTATGGCCAGCGGACCACTGACCCCTTCCTGAACAAAACAGCTGTGCACAAGGCATGCACTAACTTGCAGATGAGCCTGATAAGAGTCTGCAGTGAAGGAAAGCCTTAGAAATTTCTTTGCTGTTTTGGATTTATATGAGAAAACTCATTATTTGTACATGAAGGAAATTTCTCTCATTTTTGTTTTAGTTCAAACAGTGATTTTTGGAGATCTTGTAAGAAAACAGCCCTGTCTTGTAAGAAAACAGCCCTTTGCTTGATCTGCAACTGATCAAAAGAAAATATTTGACTTAAAGTCTTGGATTTAAAACATTTTTAAATACCTAGATGAAGACCTAATCTAAAAAAAAATTTAAGATAATGCCAAGATCCTACTAGGAGGTGTTAGTCTTTCAGAGATCTGTTAATTAATTTCTGTGTGAGCAACTCGTTCTGGATCTTAGGGCAAGAGGAAGGGCTTCTGAGGTAGACTGAAGAAGTTAGCCTCGAAACAATCAATTGTTTGAGCTGACAGGCATTTCTGAATGATAAAAAGGGAAAAAAATTTTGAGACTGTGAAGGAGCTATATTAAGACAAATGCAGCCATGATACACCCCTTTACTTTCCTTTAGAGGTAAAGCCACCAAGATCAACCTTGCTCTCCAAACTTGGGTTAACCTCATCATGTTCCCCTCTCTTGTAAAACAAATGTTTTCTTTCACTTTTCCCCATTTTTACTCTGGATGGGTGACAAGCATTGTTTACCTTAAAGCAAAAATCCACACACAGACATACATGAAGACAAGGCCTAAATTGTTTTTTGTGTGTGTGACCATCTTAATCCAGAGGGCATATGTTAGGCACTGATCTAGAGTACATAAATGCTTCCAGCAACATTGTTTTTGCACATCTGAGTTTGCAGGTTATGTAAAATTTCAACCTGGTCAAACAAGTATTTTTAATACCTGCTGATTTACCTATTTTCACACTTAAAAATTATCAACACTTTGTTTTACAACCAGGGTTTTTAAAGCATCAATCTATACCCACCCCATAAGCTTGTGATCCAGTCAAAACCCAATTATAGCTTTAATTACAGCCTGCAAATGAAATTATGCTGCCTGAGTTGAAGGATAATTTTAAAGCAGAAATGACTGAGTGGTTCCCCCTTTCTTAATGAGTTGCTCATGAGTTCTCCCTTTAATCTTTTAGAGGTGGCTGTACTTTGACATCTCATAGAGCAGAATAACCATGGCAGGAACATTTCTGACAGCTAGGAAGTAATCTTTTGGGTTCTGCATGATTTGACATGGTCTTCAGGGGCACAAGTCAACACCTTTCTGAAGGAGGAAGGAAAGGCTCAACAAACTGTAATACACTGAATATTGTCCTTTCTGCACTGAAAATTACTATCAAGTAGTCAAATCCTGTGGTAAAGATGAGGTCTCAGACCCTTTGGGCAATAACCAGGTCCTGAAGACTTTTCATAAGCTAGTCATGATTTACTGAACAATAATTTGTTATGGTAAAAAGCTATCTATTCTTGGTTTCAGTTGTGTTTTTCAGCTGAAAAAATAAATGCATAATGGTTGTGTTGGGCATGCTTTTCTTCCTCTCAAAAGAAGAACACTGAAACTAGTTTCCTGGAACAGATGAATCAGATTTACATTATCTGATGCTTTTCAGCTGACACATAGAGGCAGATGCTGTTCATACATCCAGAACACATATCTTCTCTCTAGTCAGTTATCTTTGCTATCTGTTTTTTAACTTGTATGAAACCTCAGAACCTCAAAATGCTGCTGCTGTGTATGTACACCAGTTTTTCACCAGATGCAGAAATACTTGTTTTGCATAAAAGGTTTAATTATAAAAACGATCTCTTTGGCCTTGCAGTAGCAACTATTACTTATAGCATCAAATCCTCAAAGCAGTTGAAATCCTCAAAGCACTTTGATAAACTTAGTCTTTAGATGTTATTGTATAGATGCATCCTCACACCAAAGCTGATAAGCAAAAGCAAAATTGTAAGATAAGGCATTAAATATAAAAGGTTATTGCTAGCTAGCAATGCATAAGATAGTGCATTATGTTTAAGGAAATTATATGTTATTGTATTATTTGAATAAGAGCAAATTATCAGTCTGATTGCAGCAAAGACTAATTTAATTTTAAAAGGAGCTGGATTTGACTTTAAATTATTTAATGTCAATTAAAAAACCATAGAACGAATGTGCTAAAACATGAGGGATTTTTTTTGTTTCACTTCAGCAATAAATACGAATGATGCTGTTCAGGATACAGAAATCAGTATATGGCTATATCCTTAGTGCAATTCATGTCTTCTATGGTAATTCTAAGTTGATTCTTCCAGGGCATTCACCTTTAAAAGACATTTGGAAGATGGTGTGTGAAGTTTGCAATTTGTAGTTGATCTCTGCTGGGCAGACCCCTGTATCTGCGACCCACACATTGCCAGTTCTGGAGCCCCAGCCACAGCTGCCTTGAGCTTTCCATTGTGCAGATAATTTGCAGCTCTAAGCAGAAACATGAACTTCTTTGTCATGGTTCACTGGCAATTTTATCATTATATTTATACAGCAAGCAGGCTGACGACTCAAAATCCTGCAGAAAGTGGCAGCGTACAGATCTGTAGGCATCTTTAAAGAGACAGCTTTGGTAAAGTATAATGGAGATTTTTCTCTTGTTCTAGCTAATTAAAATAACAATAAGGCATGAAGAAAAACTTATGCAGCCATATGGGCAAACCCTGATAAGATTTCATATTGCATGCCAGATTTAAAAATATGCATTATCCTCATGCATGACACAAGCTTGGTTATCAAATCTCCAAAGTGTGAAATGAACTCTGTCTCCATAAGACATTTGCAGTAATTCTTCTCTGAAATAAAACTCTCTTGACCTGCAACATCGCTCAATCGCCTAGTCTTGCTTGCAGTAGATTTTAATCCTATGACAAACCACCATTCAGAGGTTATGAGAGAAATTCAGGAGATTAGGGCAACAATCACAAAATTAAAAATAGGAGTTATTTATGTTCTCCTTATTACAATTTAGAACCTGCTTACTTAACCTTTTCTTTGCAATGAAGAACAAAAAAAACTTCCCAAAATTCCCTCCCTTAGCTGTAAAAGTCCTCATGGAACTTTTTGAAGTGTGACTTTTACAAAAATACCAAACATAATGAGACCGAAAGGAAAAGCATTAGCTAGAAATATGCATGTCATTTTTTGGAATCAAAGAACTGTTAATGAAAAAAATCTGAAATGGTATTTTTGAAATTATTGAAATTATTGTTGGAATACCAGTGTGATGCAGGAAATACAATTCTTTACATGGGGATCTGGAAATTTGATTACATGGTCACAGAGTAGTGATTGCCATCCTCAAAAGTAAAGTTCAGGTTATTCAGGTAGGAAAGATAAGAGTAATCCTCCTCTATTTGGCTCATACCTAATTTTCTGAAGTGGAGAAGGATGTCCTAGAAACTGAGATTTACGCAAATTGTCATTTTTCAGAGAGACCCCTACACCTTTTAATTTCCATATGGGAGCTCTAAAGTAACGTTCCCACAGTAATGGAGCCTGGTTTGGAAAATCTGTCTTATGATATCATTGTGCTTAAAAATGGTTAAAATCTGTAAGGGAGCTGTAAATGAGGAGAGACTCAATAGCAGAAAAGTGGAGAAACAGATGGATTTGTGAATGAGGCATGTAGAATAGGAGTAGGGACATCAGCTTCTACTATTTTATTAACCATGTACTGTCAGTATAAACTATATCTGATATCTACTCCAAACTGAGGCAAGTATACAGAAGGTATTGAAGGTCTCCTCTAGGCAATTTTCGCTTTAAATGAAATATCCTTTTTCATGCACAAGGAAAATGCCAATTTCTCTTCAGGGACTCTCAGGGGAGTTTAGATGACTGTGGTGCAATAGTCTGCAATTCCAGTATTACCTTCCCTGCCAGAGGTGAGATAAAAATTCAGAATTTCTAATGCATCTTTGAAAGCAAACCTCTCTTGAGTCAGATACTGGATTTTCAAGTAAAGATGGGACCAGAAGTGTAAAAAAATGACTACATTCAATTAGCAGAGAAAGTAAATGAAGAATGGGTTGGATTATCTTTTCATTAAGCTGCCCTTTTACTAATTACACATACAATGTGTATATGCTTTGTTATTTTACACTTTGAATGGACAGAAATTCCAACAGCAGCATTCCCTGCTAAGCCCTTTTCCTACAATGCTCTTTGGTAACTATCAGATTGCTCCCTTCATGTATAAATTCTTCAAGTGAAACTATCAGAAGGCACCTGCACCAAACTTACATCCTGTTGGTGAAAAAAGAGAACTGTCAAAGTTGTTTCTGTGCCAACTTCTCAATTCAGTTCTACAGCTTATTGTTATTTTAAAAATATATTTTCTTGATTAAAAAAAAAGGAAACAGTCTTGAAAAGTTTTATTAGTAAAGTTAATTTCTGATAATGCTCTGAAAAGAATTCTTGTATGAATTCTGATGAAAACTGAGTTATTTTTGTAAAACACTTCTAGTATTGAGTAATGTTGAATAGTTTTTGTAATAATCTTTTTCAATGTTGTCTTGAGAAGTAAACCAAGCTGTTCTTTATGCACAGATACTCATTGCATCCCAAAGACAAGAATCAATCCTAAAGCCAGCATTGCAGCAATCCTCTACATTCCATCAAATATTTTTGCAGATCACAAGCTGTTGGGATACTGACTTGTACATGGCACTTACTACTGCTCACATACACATACAAAAGTCAGGTCAGACATTGCTGATAGAGAAGCCCTTGTCAACCCTCAGCCCACAGGAGGCTGCAGCACACCTCCAGTGAGGTGGCAGTTTGTTTGGCTGGGTCAGGCTGAGCCACGTGCTGCCAAGGCTGAACCAGCCTGAGCTGAGCTCACACAGTCAGCACATCACTGGCTGGGAGCTGGGTTCATGTGGTCAGCACGATGGCAGCCTGGCTGCATGCTTGGGCTCAGGGGATCTTGAGGAAAAGTCTGTGTTTTTGCAGTTTGGCAGTGGAAAGTCCTCTGCTGGTAGTTAAAGCAGATGAATAGAAAAGGAAAAGCTGGAGCGCATCAAACTCACACACCCCATTTCAATCTTGTCTAGCTAGTTATTCCCAAATAGCTGCAGCAAAGCTATGACTTAGAACTGCAGCCAAAAACTTCAGGGCTTGGCAAAGCAGGGGTTCTCACAGCTTGCTGTGACAGGAGTCAGACAAGGTATTCAAGAGGAGTCAGGAATTCCTCAACATTCATAATAATGAACATCTGCTCTTCTGCACAAATAAGAAATACCATCTCTCTAAGAAAGCAGAGATGTTCTCGCACCTTCAATTTTGAGTCTGCTTTCAGGCACACAGCTGCAAGTTTAAAACATTATTTTTCCTCTGTCCCTTAGCACTGAGGTTTAACTTTCACAGACATGAGCCCCTGCCCCAGCACTGGTTCAGTGCAGCAAGGGACAGCACACAGTGTCCCTCCTAATGGAGACACAGGCTTTGCAAGAGCTCTGCTGCTGGTGACAGGCAGCTACCCTGCTCACTAGCTACCCAGATATGCCTTTCTGGTTCTCACCCCTTCATCTGTAGCTGGGAAGCTGGTAGTACATTCATGGTTAAGAGTCCTTGCTAGTCCTGGAAACTGAGCTGTGGGTGAAGGGTAGGTGGCTGGGAGGCAGATTTTCAGATTGTGGCTGACCAATGTGTTTTCTCTTGTTCAACACTTTCAAAGCAAGCCACAGTATGACCCTGGAAAAGGCACCAGATGGGAGTTTTACAGAAGTTATCTCTCTGTTGGCATTTTGCCCTGGTATGTTTGGGTTTTGTACCTTTAGGCTGAAAGAGTCTGCAAAATGGCAACTATCAGAGGCATAAATAAATTGTGGCACTGTGTGATTGTTCTGAGATCCCCTTACAATGTAAGTACACATATAAATATGGTTGCAAAGAAAACGTCTATCATGTGTCCTGCTGTAGAAGCAGCTGCTGGGCAAGCCTGAAATGGTCTCTCACAACAAACCTTCTATTCCTTGGTCTTATGCATGAAGTAGGCAACAGCTGCTGAATGGAGTGACTTGTAAACTAAATGCTTGCCCTTTTCTTCATACAGCTGAGCACCTCATTCATTTAATAATTTTTTTATTCCTTTAGGTATGGGTATCTACAAAGTTCAGTAATGCAAAATGATAGATTGAGCACATCTAGATAGAGGGTCTTTACCACCACTTCAAAATCCACTGGTATGTACTGCAGTTGCAAAGTTATAGTGAGCTGATTGGGGAAGTGTAACAAGACAGATCAGTGAAAAGCATATTTGTAAGTATAACACCCCCAAATAACCTTGCACGTGGTTGTTTCGAATGTAACTCACACTGAAAGTAGAAACAGCAAAATACAGTGGGGAAGTCCAAACCAAGTTCAGGAACTAATCTACAGTCTGTTAAATGTTGCACCCTATTTCTAACAGAGAATCAATTAAACATCTAATATTTGCAGAGACAAACAAAACCCCTGGTGTATCAGACAACAATTAAAAGCACAAACATCAAAGTAATCAATGGCTACCAGCACCAAGTGTTGCATGGTATGAACAGCGTATTTTGAACGTATTTTAGATACATGTAATCTCAAAACCAGATCTAGAGCATAAAAAATTTACTATGAACACTACATGTTCAGTAGGAGAAAAAACCCCACCATTTTCCTTACCTGCTATTGCTTCCAGACTAGGGATTGCAATAGTGCTGTAAGTGCTAATACATTTACAGGACCATGTGTGAACTAAAGTTTCCTCTGCATTTTCCAGGCCTGGCAATCTGTCCATGAAGAAAGAGCCCCACTGTTTAGATACGAAGTAAGGAACTTTGAGCTGATCCCCCTGAAAGAAAAATAAATAAGCTTAAAAAACAGAATCTTTTTTATCTATCCACAAGTATTAGTTTAAGGAACTCTACTGTTTATCTGCTTTTCCGGGAAAAAATATTGTATCTCAGGAGCAATGTGACTTTACTGCATCTCAGGAGCAATGTGACTTTAAAATGTAGAGACAATAACAATCTTTTTCCCATAAGCCTCCAAGCTTCTTTTTATGCTATTTAGGGATTCCCTCAGATATAAAAAGTTAACTTTAAACATTTCGCCCTTTAAGAAAACCCCTGCTATTCTCCCTGTTTTGATAGTGTGAATTGCCTGCTGCCCTTCTCTGCTGGAGAGGCTGGGTAGCTGCAGCACAGACTGTAACACAGCCGGGACCTCCTCCTTGGGAGAAAGGATCTTCCTGATGCTGGATGGAGTAACTGCAAAGAATGCATCGTGCCTTCTCTGTTATCTGCTTCTGAGCTGAGGAATGAGTGAAAACTGAGCCACAGAATCCATGGAGAGGCATTCAGTTGCCTAGCAAACTGTGGAAAATTAACTTTTTTAATGCACATTTTCGTACAACATCTAGACTAATTAGGTTTTAAAGAAAGCATAAAGCAGCACTGGGAAAACTAGTTTTTTACTAATTTATCTTGAAACCTGCTATATACTGCCATGAGCAATCAGAAAAAAACACCAGGAGGCATCTATAGAGAGATGAAAAAATGGGAAACAAAAATACACTGCAGAAAATCGGTTAAAGTCACCTGCTTGCAAAGTAACTACTCAGACCTGTGGAGCATCGGAGAACAGACAGATACTGTAGAGTGTGCCTCCAGGTTTGTCAACTTTTGTACTTTATTCTCCATTTAACCCCTTTCTTAATAGTTTTGAGAACCTGCTGGAATCATTTGTGTTTATGACAGAGGCCTGTTTCTTTTGATCACAAGGAAGTTGTTGATCAGCTGAACAGACCACACCAGTAAACACAGAGCCACTCTTTCCGTGAGTCTGTGTTACAGTTTTAACTCTGAGCGTGGCTGGGGGGGAGGAAGTACTGGTTTTGACAAGTGTAGATATTAATTTCTGTCCTCTGATATAAATAAGTTGGAAAAAACTTCCTATCTTTTGTTTCAAAATAAGCATTTAACTGAAGTCCTGAGGTTTTTTTGTGCCTTACACAAAGGGAGAGCATCTTCCTTTTTTTTTTTCCCCACCAAATCTTATCTTTCTACGCAAATCCCAGGACTTTACATTAGTTATAATTAAATGTAGATGCCGTACTAAAAGCTGTTTGCCAGCTGGATGACACATGCAGAAAACTCTCAAACCTGCTAGAGCTGTTCAGGTGATTAATCAAAACAACCCCACTGTACTGGCCCACATAAGCATGTGCACAAAAGACAGGGCCCTGTTCATTGACAAGAGGAAAAATGTGAGGGTTCTGCTTTCTGAAATGGATGGTTAATTCAACAGACAATTAAAAATGCAATCTGAGGAAGTGAACTGATTTTTCTATAGGTTTGATTCTCAGAGTGGGAATTTCTTATTTATAAAGGAGGGACTTACATTTTGGATTTACAATCCAAGCCCTTGGTAAAACCAAACCCAGTTAGTAATGAGACTTGTCATCAAGTCACCTGGTAGAGAGTTCCCATCATTTTGCTACTGACTTATCTCCACATGACAGGGCAGGTCTGGCAGGCTAAATCTTGACTTCAAATCTGAAAAGAGCAGTCAAAACTTTGACCACATCCTTAGGAAGCATCAGACATCGCTCTCCCTTCCATCCCTAACTGATGCCTAGGTGTCCTTATCTCACCTGCAGCTCACATAGCCTGCAATGAAGGATAGACCACATACCATGAATCTATACATCTGTGAAATGAGGAAAAAGTCTCCTCTTAGTGTGACTACTCTCATGCCTAGAGGCATGTGCCTAGAAGTGGGGCTGAGGGGCTCTGGAATATGCATCGACCACTCCTGCAGTGCCCAGACACAGAATTTGCTCTCACAGCAGGACAGTAGATCCTGGAAAGTGCCGAGCAATCCCTCTTTCTCATGCAAATCCACCAAGCATATGAGTTTGCTCTCAGGCATATTGCTCAGACAGCAGAAGGTCAGCTGTTGATTGTATCAGCTGAGGGTACAAAGCCTCAAAGAAAACTTTACTTCAGGGAAACAAGGATGGTTCCAAGCATTCCCAAGTTTCAGGATGTTCCACTAAGTCAAAACATCTGGAGTAATTACTATCACCTTTGCTTTGCTAACTGCAGACAAATAGGGCCTGTTAACTGAGCAGACAGGATCTGTTAATAGGACCCTTGGGTAACACTGAGTTGTCAGCTTACAAATGATCTTTCTAAAATACAATTTAGCAGGATTCTGAGCTCTGAAGTTTTTCTATATTTGGTAAAGAGATGAAAGAATGAAAGATGTAAAGGAGACAGGAGTGAAAGATCAAGCTGTTAGTATTTCTAAAGGCTTTATTTAGATGGAGATTTGCCACCTATGCCATTGTTTTTGTACTAAGCACACAGCATGAAGAATACTTTACTACATCCAGTATGACTGATGCCACTATGCTTTGTGCCAAGGTAGTAACATCACCACTGACCCTTGATGCCAGGAAAAAATCCATGCTCAAAATACAGTTTTGCTGGTGTAACAGTAAGTATTTGAGACGTTTCTGTCAGCACAGCTCTGCTGGCCACAACAACAGGTTGTATCTGAATGACACACCCATGCTGGGTGTGCAAATGGACAAGCCAGCCACTTGTCTGACTTTTGTTGCACAGAACCTGGCCATCTACAAGTCGTGCAAATATACAACATTTCACCCATGATTATTGTACCTAAACTATAACAGGGATCACTATAAGCAGACTTAAAACAAAATGTATTGCACTTCAGGGTACTGCCCTAAGGATTTTGCTTTAACTCACCAGGCTTCACAACAGCCCATCAGGTTCTTCCTGAAAGTACTGTTAGATTTGTGTCAAAGATAAACGGGAATAAAGAGACAAACACAGCCAAAAGGCACAAAGTAAATAGCCTTGTCTATGGTCACAGCAAGGGAGTAAATGGAAATTCGGGGGGATAACAGTCCTGACAGTTACAATCAGCCAGTCACTAGGCAATACTGTAAAAATTAAGTTCTCCCTTCTAACTACAAAGTTATTGTCTATATCCACCAAAACCGTCTTTGATTTCTGCTTCATTCATTTGTATAGCCCAAGGTTTTTACACACTGATAGTTCCTCTGTAATAATTTCCCTCGAAATCCTGGGACAAACTCCAGCTTTCCTCTGAGTTTTCATTGATGGAACTTATCACACATTTAAAGAACAGAAGGCAAAACCAAAGCCTCCAGCCAAGCAAACAAACCCCCAATTCTGGGAGGAGGGAAAATCTTGTTGCAACACAATGCTTCATATTTTTATTCATCCTGCATGCTGCAATTTACTTAGGAACCAAGTAACTGCATAAATAGTTTTCAGTTTGCTATTCTCTTGGTTATTTGGTTATGACTCACGTATTTGAAAGAACTGCAGTTGTTACCATGATTTCACAGTTATGTGTATCTGGCTTATATCATGTGTTTAATTGAAGGGAAAAGACAAAAACTGCAAATGAAAATGGAAATTACAAGTCTCCCACTTTGTGTGTGAGGAGGTTGTTTTCTTCCCCTCTCTTTGTTAGTGATGAAACACCAGCTAAACAACTAAAACCAGATTTTTGTAATTTCTTTCTGAAAGATACAATTGCCAATTAAAGTAATGCTTTATTTCTTTAATAGTATTTTGTAAAGAGTGATAGAAGTGAGGATTGCATTGTGTATTAAGCTTTCAGTCCCTCTCTAGACACACAGCATGGCATGGGAAATCTACAGTAGTACTGTATTTTTTTTTATTGCCAGTGAATGCTAAGGCTGATTAACCAGATGAAATCTAATCTGTTTGTGACTAATTTTCCAAAAACACCTGACTTTGTACAATCCTTTGAATTGGCTTTTATCCCTTCTTAACCAAAGGGTTAATGGGAGAAGTTGCTTGGGGGAATGAAAATAAAACTCTCATAGGCTTGTAAAGAGAGTCCCTTTGAACTAGTCCTGTTAAGTTAGTGGTGTCCAGTCAACTGCAGAGATATGGATGTGACCTGTTGTTCAGACTCCAGTGAGCAGCATGGTAATGAAATAACACCACTGACCTGCCACGGCCCCCCTGGCTCAGGTTCCTTTAATCAACGCAATTCATTTCTCCCTTGCTTACTTGCTGTCAATGGTAGCGGATGTAAGCAGAACAGGGGTTGTGTGTGGTAGGGGTGGTGTCTCCCTGAGATACTGCAATCTCTTATCAAGAATACTACAGTGTCAGTGAAATGTCAATCACCTGTCTAAAAGTCTCAATTTGCTGCTTGACAGCTGCTGTGATAGAGAGGATGGATCTTGTGAGCAGTTGAGCAGAGTTGTTGCAATGAGGGAAAACCAATTTGTTGTCGTGAACAGAAATACATTGCTTGATTACTCTTTCTTTGTATTTCCAGGAAAAGAACCATTTTCTGTCTGTCTGTTCAAAAAGGTGTGCTTCAAAAGCGTACATTGAACATGTTAGGAAACCATGGTTGAACAAAATCCCCCAAACCTTGTAGAGATGTAAGTTTTATGCAGAAATGCAGCAGAATCTCCAGTCAGAGAATGAAGAAATTTATAGAGGAAAAAAGCTATTTTTAAAGTATTAATTACTTAAATCAAGTTGTTTTAACCTATGAAGTGCTACTAACTTTCCCTCCCCCACCTCCCTTTCTTATCAAGAAACACATTCTCTTCATAGGAGATTGAATTTGTTTGTCTTCATTTTTGTTTTTCTACAAGCCAGGAAAAAGCCTAAACATTAATGATTACATTTCCTTATTTCAGTGACTGAAATGTTCTTGTCTGACCTTAGTTTAGAAATCAAGATACTGGGGAAAAATATGAGATATGTCTATTTTAAAAGTAAAGAAATAGATATCACACCTATATTTTTTTTGTCCCATTGAAGATATCCTTTACTCCATTAAAACCAAGAACTTTTGCAACACTTAGATTAAAAACATATCTAGTATAAAAGCACCCCCCAAAATCTTTTCTATTGGTAAGATGAATTTTAATCACAAAGAGTAATTATTTTAAAAGAAAAATAAAGTTTAGTGCTTTACAAACACCTATGCAAAAAGCATATGTATCTCTCTGCAATTAAAAGAAAATGATGTATTTATGTAACAGCATATGAAATGGAGAAGCACTCCAAATGGAGAGTGAAGCTTTGCTGTAGTTTCTACCTACATGGGACATGCTGGAGGTACAGCACTGCTTCATCATCCATCTGAGTGCTGTTCCCTATCTACTTTGATTTTGGCAGCAGAGAGAAGGATAAACCATAGTAACTTTCACTTTCTGTGGGAGAATTAAAGGGTGACAGTAGTGCTAAGACCCTGCATCTCAACTGCGATCAACCTGAAAATCCCATTATTCATCTGAGGTAACTATCAGTAGTCTGCACCGGACCAGATTTTGAAGCATTTCCTCTTATCTGAGAGCAGCTGTCACCAAAATAAACAACCTATGAGGGAAGCAGCAAATTGAAAGTTCTTTGTGTATAAGGAAAGCACAAGCAAACTGCATTTCACAGAGAGAGAAAGCAACCTTTAAAACAATGTAATAAAAATTCCTCTGTGTTTACAGCTGGCCACAACACACAGGGAGATGTCATGAACTCAGCAGAGTTCAGGCATTGGACTTGTGATAAGTTGGCATGAAATTTCTCCTTGTGGGATGGAGGGCAGGATTTTGTTACTAAAAAGGTTCTTGCTAAGAGGAAGCACATACAGCTCTTTTTCTGAGATCCATGGCTTAGCTCCAGGCAGAGATGCTGTGTCACCCATGCACTCCTGAGCTGGGACAGAATGGTATCCTCCTGGTAAGACAAGGAGGACATGTCTGTGGGAGATGTCGATGCTGCCAGCACCCTTCTAAGATAAGCAGGTTCATTCTTAGTGCAGGTGAAATGAGTTTTTTTTGTAATTTACTTTATTCTATTCCAGGAAACATCTGCAACGAACCCTCACCTCATATTTTCCTTTCTTCTCCAAGGGTTCAGATTCAGCCTTTGCAGGCACTGTAGCTTTGTCCCCTAGAAGCTCCTCTAAGATGAAGACAGTTTCCCAGTTGCTATAGTGACGAGCTGGGAAAATATCTGAGTGCATACTGTCACCAAAATAAACAACCTATGAGGGAAGAAGCAAATTAGAAGTTCATTGTATATGAAGAAAACACAAGCAAACAGTATTTCATTGAGAGAGAAAAAGAGCTTTAGAACAACCTAATAAAAATTCCTCCATGTTTACAGTTGGTCCTGACACACAGAGATCCTATTAATGTCAAGTTTGGGGTTTTATCTTCAGCCGGCTCCATGAGGGAAAGGCTGGCCCCACACACCCTCCTCGCTCTTGCCCTCCAGGGGCATTGTAAAGGGATGCCTGACTGGGACTAGCACAAGGAAGCATGATTTTTTTGACTCAAAGAAGTAGCCTGATGGGAAACAGTGAAAAGACTACCAAGAAAATACACTAAACTGGAACGAGTTTTAGACTACACTGGAAACAAGAGAGAACACGAAGCTCTTCTCAGTGATTCAGAACTCTTCGGTGTCCAGGGAGGAGTTTACTCACTATGAAAACTGTGGTCACACCACCTTCAGTGGCATTTTCACCTATCCAGACCTGTATTTAAAAAAACATAATCCTAGTTTTCACTGATGCCATCTTTTAATCTGTTTGATCTGTTTCCTCAGGGAGATTTCCTGATTACAATATGATTCTTCCCAAAGCTGCTGAAATGCATGACCATGCATACAGAAGAGAATATCTAGAAAGCTTACATATTCTACTGATAAGAAGACTAATATGCTACTTCCAGTTCTGGGCTGCAGGCTGTTAGACAGCAGCAAGCATAACCAGAACAGAAGTTTGTGACCAATCACATCAATAACTTTAGAGAAAGCTTGTCTGAAACAGGCTATTTTCAGAATTATTTTCTCTCACTTATAACATACCTTGGGATCTAACTTGCCAGTCATCTTCTTCAGTAGGTCATAAAGCTGGATAGCATTACCTTGGGAATACCAACCAGGCTTGTCCAGTGATAGCAGAGCCTCCTGCTCCTCATCATTCTCTGAAATCACCAAAGCAAAATTGCATGCTGTTAGTGAGAGCAGCACATCATCCTGTATTTGTGTCGTGTGTGAGAAGTTGTCTGTGCACAGCTGGTCTCTTTTGACATTAAACCAGCCCCAGTGTCTGCCACAAGTTCAGGTACTGACTGCAGATTCAGCTGAGGTGTTTGGTAGCTGGGTGTAGGCAGACATTTATGAGAAAAGAAGCTGCTGAGCCTCGTCTGCACTGGCTACAGAAGAAGACCTAAAGAATTAAAGTCATGTCCTTTGCCTCCCAAACAATGCAGCAGTGAAGGTGGGAGGCCCCACGGAATAGATGGAGCTGCTACAGATGTAAGGTGAAACCATGAGATAAAACACACTTTAAGAGAAATCATGTACCTTGCCACACAGAAAAATGACCTGCAATTTTTAAACAATGACATAAACAAAACCAGACTGAAGTAGCTCTTAGGGGCATTCACCAGCCTTAGATCAGCACAAACAATGAACAGTTCCAGTTATCATCCAGTTTTGAAGAAATGATGAGCGGACAACATTGCTGGAGGTGGTGTAGTCCACACTGACATATTGATACTGGCAGTGTCAGTGAATCTGAAAAATCGGTAGAAACTGAAACTCCCTGGTCATCAGCCAGCCGTGCCATAGGTTTTGTCTCTAGTTGATCCCAAAGCATGGATCTGTCCTGGTGTACATGTAACCTAGTTGCTTTTTCAGGTCCACGTGCTATTGCCAGATGAACTCCTTTTAGCTTCTTGCTGGAGACAAAATATTAGTCTCAGTGAACTGACAAACTACAGTTTCATCAGAAGTATTAATATTCATGTCTTTTGTCTATTGAACTGGTGAAACAAAAGGTTGCTTTTGTTATTTAGTCTCAATCAAACATAATTTTATGCTAGAGCTAGAGGAGTTAGAAGCCAATACAGTACTTAGATCTGATTTACATGTAACATTAGGACTTCAGTTTTTCTCCTGCTTTATAGAATTTTTCAAAGTACTTAAAATGTGTTAGGATTAAGAGAAAAAGAGCAAATTCTACTTGGTTAGAGAAGGCTGAAAGCTGAAATGTAAATTTTGAAAAACGGTGAAATGATAAGAGTTTTATGTTTAAGAGCACTGAAGATGTACATGGTCTTTCAAAGAAACTAAAAAAGAAGTAAAAAAGAGTGAAATAAGTATGTAGAGAGAGAAATAAAATAATTCTTTAATACTAGGAATCTAAGAATTTGAATAAACACAGGATTTATTCTCAGACAAAACAATTCTATATTAAGAGTATTTTATAAACTAGGAAAAACCAAGGAAATTCGAAGTTGACATTAACAATTCATGTGGAACTTGTCTTTTCCTTTGTTCTTCTTCAGGAATGTAATGATGATAATAATAACAAAAATATTATAGCATACATTAAAAAAAAAATCCTAATTTCCTTACTTTTAAAGTACTTTTGACCAAACAACTTTTGAATAAACAGAAGTTGTCAAAACAGTATATTTGTTTTATTTTCCCCATATTCTTAGATGTATTTGTATGGCTGACTGAGTAAGTAGACACAATATTCAAATGACATGAGCATGGAAAAAGAAACTTATGAAAACAACTCTTTTGAGCTGCTGTAAAGTTTTTTGAAATTTGTGAAGATTTGTATAGCTATCATTGTCTCTCCATTCAGTCAATCGTGAAAATACTGGAGGAAAATGGAGCTTTTATGAGAGATATTTTCAGAATACAACATTGCATTTGCAAACAGGAGCCCTCTGTATTACAGCAGTACCAGAAGGCTCCAGCAATGAGCAAAACCTTTGCTTTGCTACCTCTATGGAATGGCATGAGGAGCAGTCCTGACTGAAACAATTAACTTTAATTACAAGGTAGAAGACCTCTCACTCTGTGAGAGTTATTACTGTCACCCCTAGCGATGGGATTCATCTCAATTCAATGCATCCGGAATTTAGGCTTCTAATTTATGGTTACAACCTGAACTAGTTGGCCAGGACCCTGAGGTAGGCCAAAGAGAGTGCAAGAAGCACTTTCTAGAGGGGTCAGCTCTGGAGAAAGAGAAGATTTAATTGTTAGTATACTTTTAGGCAGTGAAATGAAGGGAAATTAATTTCCCCTTTAGAAGGAGGCAGCAAACAGCACTGAGGTGTCTAATTCATTCTGGGAACACTTTGATTTTGGAAAGAGCTTCAGAAATTCGAGGAATTAGGAAAGGTCCTTTAAAATATTGGAGTTGCACGGTCATAGGGATAACAACTTTGAATGGACAGACCTTGCCTTGAACCATCTCATGGAGCTGCTTGTGCTCACACATCAAGGGATGACTGTGTCAATTTTATTACTGCAATCTGAAGTAGAGGAAAATGAACAGTGTTTCAGGTGCAATAAGTCGTTAATGGGAACAGTTTCTAATTCACTTACACTTGTCCAGTGGAAAAATACAGCTAAAAAAAATTATTCTTCAGCAGTGTCTCTTAAGGCTTCTTGTAGAAGTTCTCCCATGTAAAAACTGACACACAACAGCTTAGAAACATAATTGTCTCTGACTTTGTATTGTATCCTTCAGATGGCAGCTACATGACAGTGCTGAAGAAACCTGCAAATTTCCTGCAAAAATGCTGCATGAATGTGATTATGGTAGTTCCTAATATATTCTAGATATTCCAAGCCTAACACTGGTTACACTTAGTCAAGAGGAAAACTGCTGCTGACCTTCTTTCCACTTTGCTGTTACTGATTTGTAAAAGCTCATTCAAAGGTCAGAAATGCTATAAATACTCTTCAGCAGGAAGCAACACATATAGGTGGGGATGCTTCAGGTCTCATAAGCTAGGAGGAAAAGGAGATGTCCTGACAATTTCAAACAGACTGGATAACCAAAAAGAATTTCTCAGATGATTTAGACAGAGCTACTTGCTTCCTTCTGAAGCTTAATATATCACTGAAACCCAGATTCCTGGCTGTAGACTGAAAACATGCCATATCAAGAAATGTAAAGGTACCAAGCAAGTAAAATTAAAATAATTAAACACAGAAAATAATTTTGTCCAAAACCTAACTGTTATTCAGAGAAGTCTTCCTGAGGGGAAGTTACTGTTCCTTTTTAAAAACAACAACGAAAGCTTGACTCATGCTGGGGCAATATTAATATTGCTGGGATGGCAACTTGTGTATGGCTGTGTCTCACATCTTGGGAAATGGTTTCTGATTCAGAAATATACTTTCATCACCAACAACACATTTTTTTTTCAGATAAACCCATTCACTAACAAGACTCTATTTCCTTTTTCTTGTGAGAATTTTCTTGCCTACCTTCAAATGTGCATTGCAGCTTCATAATATGGCCTGAGGAACATCTGGTTTCATTCTGAATGATTATGCAAAAAGTAATCAGTGAAGCTTATTCTCATTTAAATGACAACTGATGGTAATTTACTTTGGCAAAGAGTCGCTTCTTGGGAAAGGCTCTGCACACGCTTGCTTACTGACATCTGCTCTGCTGTCCTCTGATGGGCTATACCTGCTGAGATGGAAAGGGTCTGAATGTGGGGATCTATCCCCAGCCTGGCTGCTGTTTACACCATTAAACCCCAGCCCATGGGATAGGGTTGGGAAGCTCGAGGTAAAGAGAGAAGCTGAGGTGAGGGCAAATTTATGCTTCAAGAGTTATTCACCTACACTGAGCCACACCTACACCCAGATTAATTTTCATCAGTTCCCCACCCCTGAGGCACCACCTGCACTGCTCCTCTGGCTGGGTGCCCTGCAGTGAGTGTTGGCTACACACTGGAGCCAGGACCCATGAGTGCCTCACCAGAGAGCCTGAGGACACCTCGCATCTGCTTGACGGGGCAGAGACCAGGGTGAGACTGCAATTCCAAGTGCCAAGAGGCCATGCCAGCCAAAGGAGTGTTAGGTTTAACTACAGCATGCATCCGGCTCCCCTACAGCCCCTCTTTCTGCCCTTCTCTGGACAGTCTTTTACTTGTTTCCAGATAGACCTACTTAGACTGGCTATTAAGGTTACTGGTACTTTTTTATCTTTGAGTTCCCCAGTAGAATGAAAAACATGCATCAACTCTGTTGCTGCTCGTGCCTGTACCTGCTCCTGCCTCTTCTTGCCCATGGGGAGCCCCAGTGGGCTCCCACTGCCTGCAGGCACCTCACACAGATGGGCTCGTGTTCAGCACACTGAAGCTCTGGTTACCAACATGGGGGTTATTGTAAAACAAGTACATTCTATAATCCACAACTATCACACTGATATGCCTCTCTGCAATTTAAAACAATGTCATTTCAGACCCTGAGGGGATTAAGGTAAAGCTGGGTTACGTCCCAGTCTCACTCGCAAACACAGTCTGATCCTCAACAGTATTTTGAGCTCTCCTAAGAAAGACAAACTCCTTTCCGAAAGGGAAATCAGGGCAGGAAAGTGCGCTGTTTTGCAGTCAAGACAAAAGGACCTACAAAGATAAATTCCTTCTGATAGGTTCTTCTAGTTGTAAAGGTAATGAGATGGGATGACATAAGCTGTAGAGTTTCCCTGTGGGCATGTTCTCCATGAAGAAAGCAAGTACTTACAAGTTTCCTGAAGGTAAAACTTCATACCCTATAGGCACCCTTCTTAGGCTGTCACCCAAAATTCCAGAGTATAGACCAATCAACTTTGCTGTGTGGTTTCCAGGATTCACTCAGATATTAAAGTGTGTTTTGCCATCCTTGAATCACTTCTGTGCCCTGGAAGCAGCTGTGAAATCCATCCACCCATGCATCACCCTTACCAGTCCCCTATCTGATTAGATGACTGCAGGGAAATGATAAGGAACAAATTATTCCCTTAACATGATAGGCTGAAATAAAGGGTTTAAGGCTTCCCAAAGTGATTTTGGCCATCTCCATTCTTGGC
The DNA here is from genome assembly GCA_013398175.1 of Climacteris rufus. Taxonomy (NCBI): domain Eukaryota; kingdom Metazoa; phylum Chordata; class Aves; order Passeriformes; family Climacteridae; genus Climacteris; species Climacteris rufus. The sequence continues at coordinate 1,554,663 of VZRZ01003594.1, forward strand.
TGTCCAATTTTTTTTCCCTAGAAAAAGCCTGAAGATCACCTCCCCTTCCTGCCTTTGCATCCTTCTGCCTTTTTTTGGGGTGGTTTATGGTTGATGAGATAGAGGCTGAACTAATCGAAGTAAAAATTCAGTTTTGAAAACTGCAACATGATTTAAAAATTTACATAGGCAATGATATATCTTTATTATGCTTAGCAATCCCAGCATCTCTGTGTTCAATCATATGGTAGGCTAAATAACAGTACTACAAAAAACTGGCAACACTATGAAAGAACACCATAGAAAAAGCTGAGAAAAAAAAATACAGATACCATAACGTGAAAAAAAATTAAACTATTTCATAATAATTCATAAGTCCTGCTTATCCAATTAGCGACAATTACTTTTCTCAGGAAGGACTTCCGTTCTTCTGTTATTTTATAAGGCCTGATAAGACCAAACTACAAGATAGTGTTATTTTCAAATTGCTCTGGGCATATATATAAACCACAGAATCTTTTAAGGAGAGATTAAAAAAAAATTTACATTTTTAGTTTTTATTGAAAACTGCCTTACTGCTTAAATTGTGCCAAGCAACAGGCTATGTAGACATAAGATTGAAGATTTACTTGTTTGTTAGAAAATCAGTAGTTCCTTTACAAACGTCAGCAAGTAAGTTTCTCTGAAGCTTTAGTTGTTCATAAGAAAAGCAGCAGTTTCTTTACAGACATCAGCAAGTAAGTTTCTCTAGAAGGTTTTGATTGTTGTGTTACGGGAACTGAAAATAACAGCTTACTACAGATTAAGGAATTTGTTTTCAAATCTGTCCAAGCATTAATTTTTTGCCTTCCCAGAACAGGCCAGCTGAACAAAGTGTTTTTGTTTCAAACACTGATATGGTGAAATACAACCAAGGCCGGTTTCTTCTTAGGAAAGAAAAATCACTTTCTGGAAAATGATTCACCTACAAGTTCATTTTTAATTATAGTACATGTGCAAATTTGGTGAGGGTTTTTCCATTATTTTATTAAATTGCATTTCTAAATCAGAAAGCTTCTACTTTGCAAGGGTAAGGGGGACATAAATACATAATTTCACTTCTTCATTGCACTTATTTCGTAAGCTTGGTTTGGTTTTTTTTTTTGTTTTTTTTTTTTTTTTTTTTTTTTTTATTTATTTTTACTAGTTGTTGAAAGGATATGTTTGGTTTGGTTGGCTTTTTTCTAAAAGGCTTCAAACTATTTCTAAGNATCTTGGAAAGGTACAAAATGGCAAGAAAAGAAATAAATTCCTTCTCTAGAACAGTTTTATTCTGGATCTCATTAGTTTTGTAAGAAGATCCAGAGTCTTATAAATGAGGAAGTTCCAATAATCAGAAAAATGTCTACTAATAACCACTTCAAAATTAGTACTATAGTCTTTCTAAAGATCCCTATACAATTATGGAGAGAGCCAGGCTTTTCCAGAAAGCATTTTCAATTCAAATAGGTTAGAAAAGGTACGATAATTGAGGAAAAAAACCCTGACATAAACATTCCGGAATATACAGTTCAGTTCAGGCACCTGTCTATTCTTACCAGGGAGTACAAGACTGGTCGGAGGAAGAACATGGAGGGAAGCACAGAAGATGAGACGAGGGCCATCAGTGAGTTCTGACCTAACCTGTCACTTCAGAAAAATGTCTCAATTTCTCAATTTAAATAAAGTTGAGACACACAAAGCATCTTCTTTGCACTATGTAGTCTGTAATATTTCAGTTCATCTAAACCGTCTAAGTCTCGCCAGTAATACCTACTGAAACGAGGCATATTGAAATTTGCTCTTGGACCTTACTCTTCCCCACTGAAAACTAACTGAAGTGTAATGGGGAAAAACTCTGTGCCACTATTTACCGTGGCCTCAGACATTAAAAAAACCCCCAAGGAACAAAAAAAAGAACAAAAGTTCTTCAATCCTCAGTTACAGAAAGAGTAAGATTTTTTTCCCTATGTCTTAATACTTCAGGTATAAAATACATATGAAAACTGGAATGACAATTTGATTCTGAACAAATGTATCCCCACAAAGCATTACAGGAACCCTGCTGCAAGGGGCCTTTGCTTTTCATTTTTTCAATTCCCTAAAATATGTTATTTCAAAGGGAATAATGATTGAATAGAAGACACAAGCGTGCATAGTTACAGCACATACTCATTTCCCTGGAATACACAAGATACATTTTCATTAACTTTTATATGAAAACTGTTTATACAACCAGGATGATTTATGATTTATAAATAGTTCCATTCTTTTTTCCTAACTTATTACAGTATCTCAAACCCCTAGTTTAATTTTATTGATTTATTCAGTCTGAAGTTCCAGCTCCAGATATTGGCTGCCTCTGAAGGGGGGTAGTTTTAGATCAACCTTTAAAGACTAATTTAAGATTACACTGGTAAAAAAAGAAATTTGGTAATTAAAAATAAATAAACAAATAAACAAACCCACACAGATCTCTGCCTATTAATAACTGTACAAGTATAGCTGCAGATAGTGGTTATTAAAGCCTTGCTCAACCTTAGTAATTAAAAAGAAGAACCCCAACCCAACTCAATATTTCTAAGGAAAACTGGATGCCCTAGAATAAAATTTATTTTTCTCTGGAAATAAATGCTAACATCTGAGACTCCTGAGAGAGGGGTCCTGGCTCCTGTTGACCCAAGACTTCTTTTTTTCACATGGTAGCAGAGAAGCATTACATTACACATTTAAAGATCATACTGGTATTAAACCCACTTAAATACGACTGTCAGGGAAGAGACTACCTTGGCATTGCTTCATATATGTACTAAATTGTGAGTATTTTTAGAGGTTATTAATAATACTTGGCACTTCAAGTAACAATCAAAGAAAAAGTATTTAATTAGAAAAAAATGGCATTAAATAGTTAAGGACCATTTTCTAATAGAAAATACAGAAAATACCACTAATAGTTTAAAATCACAGATATGAAAGACCATGAAACATACCCACAAGCACACTGGGTGGTCTCGTTCAGTAGCAAATACATTTTTTTTCTGATACATTTTCTGCCTTATGTCTTGTTTCCCTTTGCTTAAGAAAATGTTCAAGAGGCACCGAAAGACAGTTTGGGACCTAACACTGACTTTAGTCTCAGGGACTCCCCTTGGAGTCACATCTCTGTTCATGTATCATCAATGAACCCCAATGAGGATTTTGTAGGTTTTTTTTGCAATTAGGATGACCCTTAGATGGTTTTATTACCGTCTCTACTGCATTTTATATTCCTTCTAGATAAAAACATTACAAAGCCTGGGGATGTCCTTGGGAAGGATGCTCATCCTTGGGGGCACAGCAGGGAAAAAGCATCCTAACGCAGCTAGCCCTTGGGGGACTGTGGTAGGCTGCATGGTTAGGAGGACATGCACCCATGGTTTAGTCTGGATTAGTCTGGCTTTTGGCCCAGGGAATCACTAGTTCTGCCACAATTTCCTACTCGACCTTGGGTACTTTGTATGCAAATAGAAGTGTTAAATCTCCCAGAAGTCTTATAAGCATAAATATATAAAGGTTCATGAAGTATTTTGGTACAGTGGCAACAACAGCCATTTAAGTGACTCAGGGGGGTAAAGTGAGATGAAGATGAGAGAGGTAGGGTTTATGCAGACTGGCTGCATTGTTCAGCCCAAGAAGGCAGAAATGAGAGATAGCAGGAAAACTTCTCCTGGGGACCAGAAAAACTAAAATATTTTTGCCTTCTTCCCAATTTTTTGTGCCACTGCTGCCCCTGTCTATGTAGGATATGCACACTGAGCTCCACATTGACCTGTGCTGGATGGGGAGCAGAACGGAAGGAGAAGGTGCGTACATGACATGGAAGACAGAGATGTGACAAGTTCAGTCTTGAGGTCTGGGGACAATTTCATGGCCCTGTGGATCACAGTCATGGATGAATTCAAAGGAGGGACAAAGAGCATGACAGGGTTAGAAGAACTGGCAGGTATTTCAGATGCTGTTTAAGGCCTACTATGGAGCCAGGTGTGTCACGTAACACCAGAATGAAAATCAAGAAGAAACCTCGTTCCTATAGGGTCTGTCGAGATACAGTACAACTTCAGATTTAATCACCAAAATAAAAAATGTTAGGAAATGAATGTTCTAACAAACAGGAAGAGTTCTTACATATGAAACAGTCACTGTAAATCTCAGAACAATGTAACTGGGCTGGAGATGGCAAGTAAGAATGGAAACTATTCCTTTCTGGCAAAGTATGTTTAGTTACTCTTTGAAGGGAAGACCTACATGAAAGATTCGTAGTAATGAGTTTTCTGAAGAAGTAAAAGAGAAATGATTCCTCTGACACCTCCTACAGTAATTCCTAAGGCATATGGAGGACAGGGAGGTGATTCCAGACAGCCGGCATGGGAACAAAGGGAAAATTCTGTCTGACCACCATAGCAGCTTTCTGTGATAGCTACATCAGTGGATAGGGTAAGGGCTAGAGATGTAATTTATCTGGACTCCTGTAAGGCCTTTGACACAGTCCCCTCAACATCCTTCTCTCCTGAGACCCCTCGTGAAGTACTGCATCCAGCTCTGGCATCCCCAGCACAGGAAGGACATGGACCTGTTGGAGATAGTCCAGAGGAGGGACACAAAGTTCATCGGAGAACGGAGCACCTCTCCTATGAGGAAAGACTGAGAGAACTGGGATTGTTCAGCCTGGAGAAGGTTTTGGGGTCACCCAGCTGTGGCCTTCCAGTACCTAAAGGGAACTCACAGGAAAGATGGGGCAAGACTATTAGGGGGACATGTAGTGATAGGACAATAGGAAATGGCTTTAAACTGAGAGTAGGTTTAGATTAGATATTGGAAAAAAATTCTTTACTGTGAGGGTGGTGATGCACTGGAACAGGCTACCCAGGGAAGTTGTGGATGCCCCATCCCTGGAGGTGTTCAAGGACAGGCTGGATGGTGCTCTGAGCAACCTGGTCTAGTTAAAGGTGTCCCTGTCCACAGCAGGGGGGTTGAAACTAGATGATCTTCAAGATCCCCTTCCAACCCAAACCATTCTATGATTCTATGAATACCTTTCCAGTTCCTTATCTTTGCATTTTGTGTGGTTTGTAAAACCACTTGGTATCTACACGAAAATGTGCTTTACCTTGTTTCTCAGAACAAAGAGCACTGTGCCAGATTTCTCTGTGCAGGAATTTCACAGATAAAATCTTTTGCTACTATTTTTCCAGAAAAAATAATAATCTTGGAGCATTCAGCCTTAGTCTGGCAGTATCACAGAGGCACCTGGAATCTGCAGACAGCAATAATATATGGAGTGGTTTTACAGCAGATAAGGATCAAGTTAGAGTGAGCATGTTTACTACGGAAGAGAAGAAGTCCTGGTGTCGCTAACTCTACCTAGAAAAACATGCAACATAGATATTGAAGCTTAAGACATCTGGAGCCCAATGTGAAAAATAAAGACAGACTGAAGAACAAAGAGTGTGAGGAAGATGGTACCTCACTTTTGTTTTGAGCTTTCAGGTTGCAAGAACTAATTGTCTTTGGAACATTAGCTACAGAGGACTTGCTACTCACCTAAACAATGCAGTGTCCCATGATTGCTTGCCAGCCAAGAAATGTCCATTTTGTATTCTCCAACCTTTTATTTCCCTCTATTGGGTGGGAGAGTCAGAGCTGCTTCTGAACAAGGTGACTCTCTACACACTTGGTATTTCCCCCATATGCAGTAAATCCATATCTGCTGTTTGTTGTAGGTCTCCTCTGCCACTTACCACTTTGCAGTTCTCCTGGGTGCTTCATAAACATTGGGTAAGATGTAGTATTTAGAAACTGGGAAACGGAGGCAGAGATTAGCTGTCATATCAAACTGAAGCAGATGTCAGCCCAGGCTTTGGTAATGATTCCTCCACATGTTCTCAGGTCATTTCTAGGGCTTCCTAACCAACTCTTTTCACTACTTGTTTCCAATAGCAGATCTGCAGTACGAAAACCAAAATGTGCTTTCTGCAAAAAACAATCCTACAGACTAACCTTAACAAAAGCTTGACATTTGGGAAGAACACATAAGAGAACTCTAAAGCTCCTTAATCAAAACCAGCACATACAGAATCATGGAAACTATACTGAAGGGAAGCTTTCTGCACTGGATGGCAGCTCGTTCTGCCAGGAATATACCATACACAACTTTAGTTTTGTTTTACTACAAACTGCCTCAATTCCAATTTTCAAATTACTTATGAATCAAATCACAAGGTAACTCTTTATGAGGTTCTCTGTCTAATCATCTACTTCTTTTGAATTCTACAGATGAAAACAATTACATGGAGAATAGATGAATAAAACCACATGGAGAATAAAGACGAATAAAACCCCAACTTCTATAAAGTATTGTTTACGTATATGTGATATATGTAAAAAAATATTTTTTCCCTGCAAGGTCATACTGGTAAGTCCCCCACATCACAGGTAATTTTCTTTTCTTCTAGGAATTCCATTTGGATTTTGACAGCTGTTTAAGAACTGTAACATGAATTTATTTCTCACAGGCTTGCACTAAATCATAGTGGACCAGTGAAGCTTACAAGCTTGTACTGGCCCATTCCTCAGGGATCCCATCTTCTGCAGGTTCTGTGCCACTTCTGCAAGAGCTGTGTTTGAGTTCCTTGGGGCTCTTGATTAGCACTGCAGGTCTGTAATGAGGCAACGAGTGCACCATGGCTGGGGATTCAGACCCAGGTGTAGCAACATCATGTGAAGGCTCTACCACAGGAAGCACAGCCACTGCAGAGCACAGCACTGGGTCAGTGGGCCAGTGTCTTCTGGGCAGTGCAGGCACTGCTGTCTGGGCACTGCACAGCCCTCCACTGACTGTGTCTGTTGGCTCTCCATTGCCCACAATAGGAGTTGGCTGAGGATAAATGATAGATCACCAGAGTAGTTTCTATACACTATGGTTTCTGTATCTATTCCTGGTTTCAAAATAGATCTCTGTGATTTTTGACACATGGCATCACCCTTACAATATAATTCTGAGTCAAATTTTGTTTGATGCAGTGTGCTGGTTTGGGCTGGGGAAGTGTTAATTTTCTTCAGAGTGGCTGGTATGGGGCTGTGTTTTGGATTTGTGCTGAACACAGTGATGATAACAGAAATGTTTTTGTTATTGTAGAGCTGAGTCAGAGCCCTTTCTGCTTTTTGTACTTCCACATTGTCTAGAAAGTTGGAGCAGTTTGGGAGGAGACGCACCTGGGACAGGTGACCCAAACTGACCATTTAATAATAAAATGCACAAAACAAATCAAAAGGAAGTATGTATTCTCCTAATGCCAGAAGAGCTGTTAACTTGTGCATGGTTTGTTTCCCTACTGCTCCTTTCAGTCTCTGGAAATTTTCAATTTTTTTCCCTCTCCTAGTCACGGATACTCTTGGTGGACACTCTTGTATGTGCTGGGAAAGAGATTGAAGATGAAAAGACATTCATAACCAGAAGCAATATTAAAAACACACCCTTCTAGTCTAGAATTGCAGATACTGAATTGAATTATCTGTATAAACAATTGCTAGACATTCTTCAGCATTTCTATGGAAGTATAAACATGAGAACTGAAGGTATTATATCACAATGGGTGCTAGTAATGCTGCAAGAAACCCAAGACCTTGGTGTTATTAGCACCATGCTCTAACAAGGTGAGCTAATCTCAAGGCTAATAAGAGTTAGCTTGGCAAGTCTTGCTCATGTATGGAAATGTGCATTTGCTTTTGTCTTCCATACATAACTCGATCTCCACATTCAGTGCAAAATCTTCCATAAATCCCAAGCATTTTAATGCATCACATATTATTATCACACTATAAATGTGGTCTGTGTTGAGTGCTGACTGCTTTGCTTTTAAATCTCATCTGTCTTTTTTCAGAGAATATGGTGGAAAAACTCATCTCCTCTTAATAACATTTTTATGTGTTGGAGGAGAATTCCCTTAAGCCAGACAATCTGTTTCTTGCACACAGCTTTGTCTGGAATACAAAGTGGACATTTAGGCATTTAGGCTTCGGTTTTGAAAGCACAGACTTAGGATATGGCAATTTGTTCTGTGGGCATCCATGTAGAGGGAGGATTGGGTTGACAGGCCCTTAGCACCTCATTCTGCTGCAAAAAGAAGCTGCATTTTTGGATTAATTTGGCTTCCTAAGTATGGGAGTTTTCCTGCTCTATCTCTCTGTTACTATCCAGATCAGACTGTATCACGGTTCCATTCTCTGCTAGCATCCTGAAACAAAAGACAATAAAGTAGAAACACTAGAAGGTGATCACAAAACTATGATTGAGGATTTTCTATTGATGTTGACTTTATGGTCAATCACATGGCATATGTGCATTTCATGTGCTTCTCTATGAAAGAAGTTTCTTCCATTACAATGGAACACAAACATGGCCTGAATCTCCAGTATGCAAATGTCTCCCAAAACAAACAACTAACCTACCTTATTGCTTTCAGTATTTTGAAATAATTACTGGATAAATACTGAATAATTTGATTAACTTCAGTATAGAACACATACAGTTCATGGGTCCAATTCTTTGAACTTATAAAGGATTATACCACTGCACCATAAAAATTAAATCTAGCAGAATTAATTGAAATAATGTTATCTTAATTTCCCCATTATACTAAATCTTTGAAAAGGGGTAAAAGGATTTTCACAATCAAGACTGATGAGTCCTTATGCAAACTCAGTTTACAGTTCTTCACTGCTTCTGGATTAGGACATTAGATAGGTAAACATGCAGATCTGCCAGAGATACAATTCTGGGGAAGTCATTCAATATCTCAGTTCCTCGGCTGTAACAGAAGCCAGTGCTTTTGTTTCTCTAACATCTGTTTTTCTGGCCTGCCTGTGGGTTCCTTGAAGATAGAAATTGACTCTTATCACACACTTGCACAACACCTTAGCGAAAAGGGGTTTGACATTTATCCTTCAAAGCCTTGAATATAACATGATATAATCAATAACTAGGGTTTTGTAGTAGTGTTACTGTTGTGGTTACTCTAACTCCTTTTGAATATGAAGAGACACTCTCCATACACAAGGAATTCTGGTTTTGGAGCACTTGGCAGTTATGCTAAACATGTTTTCCAGTTTTAACAAAAGGAATATTGTTGATAACATACTTTTGAAAGCAGCAGTTTTAACTTCCTTTGAACTAGCTTTCTGTAATATTCTTATCAGCTTCGTGCCAAACACGCTATTTAATATCAAAGGTAATCAGCTGAAGCAACCCCTGCTGTCTTTATGCAGAAGCAAGTTGCAGTTTTTCACTGTTTTGATTTTTGGATGAATAACTTCTTATTCCTTTTATCCTCTGAGGTACTTTGAACACTATGCAAACGTATAAAGACCTTGGACTGACAAATTTACTACATTCTTTTTTTCTTTTAATGAAGGATGGGCATTGGAGAATGCATCCAGAACTCAGCATTCATCTCCATACTCAGCAACAAAGAGATGCCTTATCTCATAGAATGTTTAATTTTTTTCTTTTCTTAAAAAAAATTAAATAGACAAGGAGTTGCTTATGAACAACAGTGGAAGTAATGGGGCCTATTTTCCTATGAAGTTGTGTCTTTCTGTTGCATTCACTGAATGTCTAATAGGGTCCAAAGTCTCACGGGTGCTTTCCCAAGTAGCTTTTCCAGTAGCTAGACTCTCCTGGATGGATACTCCAATATGTAATCAAGGGGAAGTTTATACCGCAGCCTTTCTCTCTGTTGGCAGTGACAGACCCATCATTTCCTCTCCAGCCTGTAAGGCTGTAATATCTCTGAGAATGTTAGGCCAGACTCAAATGAGGTTGAACTTGCAGTATTGATAGAGTTTTGCAGTAGGGGATGGGTGGAAATTCCTACTCACACACACCATGAGATTGCATATGCCACAATGCTTAGTCAAACAGACTAAATGTTAAAAAAGTAGCTCTGTCCTGGTAGCTCCTCTGGCTAATATGGTTGAGCCAAAAGAGCTCAAGAAGGAGCATCCAACCCCAATTTCCAATGGCCAATTCAGCTGATAACCAGGTACCTCCCATGGCCAATCTCAGGCATCAGCTGAAATCCCTCCACTTAGCCCATGCTCCAGGTTTAAAGTGAATTGCTGTAGTCAGGACAACCCTGTGCCCTCCTGGAAGAAACAGAGTTTGGCTATTCAACCTCCAGCTTCTGATGCGTTGTAAAATGTAAAGTGACGTCACTTTCATAAATGAATTTGTATAAATGATGTGGTGACAGTCTGGCCTCACAGCATTTCTGAAGCAAATACCAGTAAAGCTCACTCAAAAAAAACCCCCAAACAAACAGAACAAAACACACACACTCCATCCCTCTTCCTAGGAAAAGGAGTGGCTTCCCTGCTCAGATTGCCAGGAGGGATGTACTGTAAGGGAAAGTCATTCTTTGGCTACCACAGGCTCTAACTACTTCAGAGTCACAACTTGAAAAAATGACACCAGTTTAACCATGTCACTGTAGTCGTGGATACACACACCACCAGTGCAAACTGCAGTGTGTCTCTTGCATTTCACAAGAGGGTTATAAATGATATGCTGCCAATTAGTAATCAATTGTGCATCCTCAATTTCTAATTCATTATCTTTGTAATGGAACAAAAATGTACAAAACATTTGTTTTTATGAGGCAATGACCATCAAATAGGGTAGCCAAGGACTTTGGAAACTAGCAGAAAAAATGAAGCCTGTGACTTTTACAACTTCCTCTGCAAAAGGAGGTGAGTGTGTGCTTGTCCAACTTTTTTTCTGCTTCTTGCACCTGTTTTAAATGCTTTCAAATGGAACATTGTACTGAACACATAAAATCCCAAATCCAGAGAGTTACGGTCAACTAAGACTATGTTTATCAAAAATGAAATAAAATTCATCTGTTAGAAAAGAAATCCTTAACCCATCAGGACAGTTAACATCTTACCCCCATCTTACCTATCCCATGGCTTAATTACAAACACTGATGACATGATAGGAAGTGATCGCCTCTATTCTCAAATGATTCCCAAAGTGTTGATTTCAAACTACACACACGTACTATCTAGGAAACCTCAAAAAGATAAATTGGTAATCCCCTTTGATTACAAGGTAACATCGGTTGATTTTTTAAATGTTTGTCTACAGCACATAAATAATATCAGGAAACCAAAAGTCTCTGAGACAGCTGTTTACACGGTAAGAAAAAAAAAACCATGGAGTGGGCTGATATCTTTGCAAAGGCAGTACACAAAGTGGAATACTTTTAGACTAAGATCATTTAAATGAAGGGTAGGAGGTAAAACAGTTGTCCAAGAAACCTGATGTGGATTTTTTGAAACACTCTCTGAGCTTCTCCTGTGGTTACAAATATCTGTAGGAAAACAAACCCTGGTATATGAGATAAAATTTCTTTGTGTATGTCTCCCACTGTCAGCCCTACAGGCCTGCCCTAGCCTGCTTTTCAGAAAGTGGAGTCAGGCGTTGATCATGTTGCCAAAGAGGGTGTCACCTGAAAGAATCATCTTTATGAGGTGCTTCCATAATCCTTATGGTTTTTTGTAATGGTTCCACAACTGAATATGAAAATCTTTCTATATAATCATCTATGCCAACCAGTTTCTGAATAAGAAACTACTCTTTCTCCAGAAATCATGGATAAAATGAAAATCCCTGGCTGAGGTAAGGAATTATTTCTCAGTGGTGGCTTGGGATACTTTATCCCTTTCAACACTGGACCTCCTACTGCCAGCTTAATACAGAACCTGTTTCTGATATTAAAGCAGTAAGATACTCTTGATCTTAACGTCATGATCCTGCGAAGTACAAAAAGATCTAGTTTTGAAAACTAGAGTACAAAATATCGTTACTTATTAGTTATAATCTTTCTTTTTCTTTCTTAAATAGCTGGAAAGTACATGAAAAAGTTTAAAGAATCGCTAAACAGCATTTCCCTTAAAAAGAATAGCATAGCTTTTACAGGCTATACAGCATTGTGGGATGTTATAACAATATAAAGGCAGTCATTTTAGAAGACATATGGGAAATGGTTATGGACTTTATACCACCTGAATAATGCAGTGTGCAGCCAGTGCAACCTTTACATGTCACTCTCTCACAAGCTCTCAGCAAAAATGCAATGGTAGTGGCCTCATGTTATAGCACCATCTCCAGAAGAAAGGCAACAATCACAGCTGCATTACATAAAGGAACACCTCAGGTCACTGGAGGAGAAGATTATGCAGTGCTGGTGCTTCTGTTATTCTGCTTGTGTCTCCTGAGAGGCGGGAAAAGAGGCCCTTTGTGGGCTTCCCTGAAATAGGCTGGAGGGCCAGGTGGGAGCCCCAGTGTGCACAGTACATGGGTACATCATTTTAAGCTATATGTTAGACACATTAGCTTTATTGCAAAAGTCCTCCTTGAGGCAACGGTAGAAGTCAAAAAGCAAAGACCTGAAATTCAGAAAAAGCCATCAGCATGAAACCCCTTTCCTCTGTATGTTTCCATGTGTTGCTCTGCTCTTCGTCTTCCTCCTCCCATGCTATCCCTTCTCATCACCTGGCTTCCCCAGCCCCTCTCTGATTCATCTTTGTCCCTTCGTATTTAGGTCAGGAGATTTTTCTTCCCCCCCATGCCTGTGGAAGGAGCAGAGGGCATCTGAGATTCAGTGATAAAGATGTACTGGGAATCCACATCAAATAGAAGAAAAAGTCTTGATTAATCACAGTAATGACCTGTGGCTGGAGGAGTTCAGCACAGACCAAATCTGTGAAAAATATGACAGTCTGCAGACTGAGAGCCACAACCCACATATTTGAGTCAGGATCCACAGGTGCAGCAAAAGACCAGGTGTTGCCCATTTTTCACTGTAAAATAGCTAGTTTTCTCTGTTAGACAGTCTCAAGGACGATTTCTGTAAACATAGCTATGTTGTTGTAAAAATTATCTTTTTACATTCCTTTCCCATGGACACAGATCCTTTTGATGGACACTTCTTGTAACCAATATAGTTAGAGACGGAAGTGTTAATTTTCTCCAATGATCTGTGATTTCTAAAAGTGTATATAAGAATTAAACGAAAGGGGTTTTCCCCCCTTTCTGTCCTTGCTCTGAACACAGCCCGAACTCCGGCTCTCATTATTTCTGCGTCTTTGACTGATTACCGGGATAAGCCGTAATAACAGGCATCGCGGTAATAACCAGGTTCCTATTTGGAGAGTGAGTTCTTCACCAAACACCATGTCTCTGCATGAAAATACCAACAACTGTGCTGTCATACCTGTGATGATCTAAAGGCTAAATCCAAGATTATTTTTAAATTTGAATCTTAAATATGAAGATCTGATGATACAACGCATGACAAGACTGGTAAGAAAACATGACTGGAACAATTAAAATACAAAAAAAGAGTAGCTATGTTGTCATGCTTTAACCTCACAGACTGATGTAAAAAAAAATTAATTATTTTCTTATCAAGGTAGCCTTCACTGGGAGAGAGAGTAACTGAGATACCTATTATACAGCAATTATGGCAATTGACCTATGTTGTAGATTCAACTCAATGTGTTTTGGTTGAAAATTTTAACACAATTTTCTAGAGGTGCAATATAGGTTGTTCAAATGAGTGAATAATGCAAGACTATTTAAATGAGATATATATACAAAGTAATGCAATATAATCTGGTTCAAAATTTCCAGATTTTTAATCTATATTCTAGAGTTTTACTAAAGGTCTTATAAAATTTACTGTGGAGTCTTTTGGTATTCTGGTAAAGACAGAAATCTCAAATGAAAAGAATGACTGAAAAAGAAGTTATATTCCTTACACATGAAGAAAGATACTTCCTTCCTGATCCCTCTCCTCAGGCCTAAAAAGCCTTAGAAAAATGAAAAAATGAAAAATGAAAAAATGAAAAAAACAGTTATACAGGACCAGCCCTGTTCTCCACTCAGTTCTGTAGCCCATCTCTGGCAATAGTCAAGTCCAGAAGTGACAAAAGTTGGCAGAAGAAAACTCAAATAGCAGACATGGGATCAACACCTTCTGAAGTCTTGCTGTCCCTAATAATCAAAGATGGTCTTCAGTCTAGAGGCACGTTGTTTTAGATCCTGTCCTCTTCTTTTCTTTTATAATTTCTTTTATAATTGGTCCTTTCACCTTACAGAATTTTTTTGTATTTTTAGAATGCTAAAGAGGAAAGATGCAGGAAAAAAGCTTCTGCACAGAATTGTTAGAATGGTAGTTAACAGAAAATCAGAAAACATTGGAGGACTGAAAGCTTCTGAAATTGGAAGCTACATTCTGCAGCACAGGCACCATAAGCTGGACAGAAATTACAGAAATTCAAGTTCAGGAATAAGGCAGACAGCCTGGAAGTGCAACTGAAAGCAAGCGTTGAAAACCTGAGACTCTGCAGGAGAAGGAGAGCATTTTTTTTATTTGGGCATAGGATAAAGGCACACAATCTCACAGAAATGTGGCATCCACTGGCAGCACTCCATCTACAGGATCGTTTTCAGCCTGTACATAAATATAGGCATACACATGAGGCTACATGTATGTTTTAAAATATGTGTTGTAAATTCAGACACTGAATAATCTTCAATTTATAAAAAGAAAAAGAGATCAGAAAGGACAGTAACTCTGCCTGAGCTGAAAATAAAAGATTTATAAGCCTTCTTTAAGACCAAGCAGAATTCCCTGCAAATACAGACTTAGAGAAGGCTTTCAGGGAATTAAGGGTTATCTTTAGCATTTCAATTATAATTTTCGATTGTAAAAGATACATTTGGCAATGATCAGAGCTGGCAGTCAGGCTAGTAATGTGATATACATTAAAAAGTGATGTGATAAGGGGAAAGCTCTGTTGTCAAATGTTACAGAAATATTCATGTATTGCAGATTATCACATAATTCACAACTGTATTTTCTCTTTATATTCCTTCAAGCCCTTCATGGAATGATAAATTATTTTAAGCTGCATGTAGCTGTTGAAAGCAAAGAAAATCCTACATAGGATTTACACAAACATTTTCAACCTCATCCTTAGATCCTGTAGCTATTATTAGTATTTTCAAGAACCATGAGAATAATTTCCCTGTGTAAAAGAAAATATAACCTTGTGAGTAACAAGTAAACTATGAAGTATTTGTATTGTGGTAATAAAGTCTGGGGATAGCACTGTTCTTACAAACTAAGTATTTTGCTACATAATTTACCCCTAATTATAAAATCTGTTTTACCAGATAAAAATAAGTGTAGCTGTCCTAAAATCTATAAAGATACAAATAAATTGTTCCTCCACTTAACAGAATGGTACTTTTAAAGACAATTATACAAAACTAATAATTTATTGTGCTTTTCAGTGGCCCAGTCACACAAATTTTTTAGGATTTCAAACAGTGTTTTGGTTGCTTTAAATGATGCACATATTGAAACTCAAATGAAGTAGTGATGCAATTTTAATTGAGCAATTAAAATAATTTTTTATGGCTTCTAAATGGATTAGCTCTAAAATTACTTGCCTACTGACAAAAACACTTCTGCAGAGCAGTTACCCAATATCACATTTCCAGACAATGCCTCCTTTGTCATCTCGTCCTGTTTCTCGTTCTCCTTCAAATGCCTACTGAACACAATTGCCTTTTGAACTTATTCACAGTAAACTTCAAAACCTTTCCTTTAGTAAATCTGCAGCAGAAGTCCTGTTATAGATAAATAACATTTAGACAAATAGCATTTAGCTCCACCACACAATGCAACACTTGGGGTGTTTGAAATTAAGAACATATTCCATATTTTGTGCCTTATCCTTAAGTCCATTTCTAACACAATAAAATATGGTATCATTAGGAATTTACTGAAGCTCAGAACTACTGATGGATGGAAGAACATGGCTGAGACTCACACCTGGAGTAATGGATAGCAATGATAAACAGTTACTTCAGTAAATTTTCTACAACACACTTCTTCCTGGAACAAGCTTTTTTTCCCTAAGTTACACGAGCAAAAATTTAGTCTTTGTGCATTAAAAAAATATTACCATGACGCCCACCTCTAGATTTTTCCTTTTTCAAAGTAAAAATAAGGCAATTTTGTCTCCCTGATCTGAAGCACAGCGGCCAAACCCTTCTGCCTGAAATCTATAGTGGCAAAAGGAAGAAAGAAACTAGAAACTGAAATTTTGAATTTTCAGTGGTTCTGGTATCAAAGAAAGCCTTAAAAAATTCTGGAAACTGGAAACCTGCTCCCCCTCAACGTATTAGAGGCTTCACCATATACTGTTTCAGCTGTTGTAAGGAACACAGAGGGAGGGCAGCAAAATAAACATTATAAAACTGTATTATTATTTCCGGTATTTTCTCATATAAATGCTCCTATTTTTACAGTTTACACTTCACATACTCTTAAACAAGCTCTACAGTACTTTTAAACATGTCTCTAAAAACCTGTCCTATGTGCATAATTCTTTGCTTTGAATGTTGTGGTTGGTCTTTCAGAAGAAACCAGTTACTGTCAATCGAATACAATTACATAAAAAAAAATCCACTCCCAGGTTAGTAGTTTCAACAATATCTGATGATTGCTTTTCTAATGTTTGTGTCCCTTATCTATGCAGATGGGGAGGTGTCCAGACTGCCACTCGAACTTCTTTGCATTTTCAAGATATAAAGTGAACAAAAACCACTAAGTCAGTAAGAGGACTCCAGGGAATGCTGTTCCTGTTTGAAAGCATGAGAAAGAAACAGCTTCACGAAAATTGGTCCTTGCAACGTACTGTGGTGATTAAGACAATGTTACACAGTATCAATGCAGACAGAAACTTGGTCTTCTCATTCTGTTCTGCCCTTGTTTGCACAAAAAATCCCAACCTCGTCAGAGTATCTTGGAGCTTTTTGCCTGTCTATTAAATTTACTGAAACCAGCCAACAGGTTCAAAAGTTGCTGGCTGGATTACTGACAGAGGGACACAGCAGGATTTCCTTAGGAAGCCAGGCTAATGAGATTTAAAAATCACACTTAAGATACCTCTTACTCATTTTCCTACACACTCACGTGAAACATAAAAATATAGTTTCAATATGTATTTCTGCTACTTGTTTCAGCTTTACTGTAAAAGTCCCAAAAGCAAGATTTCTTTTGGGCTGGAATGCTGATTTTCCTGTCATAAAATGATAAAATATGGTTCAGTGTATGCTGACTTGTGCTATTTTGACCATAATATTAATTCTCAGGTAACACTCAATCATAAAGTTATTTACCAAAACATGGAAAAGTTAACTGTCTTCAGCCATGTTACATTGTTATTTCTAGTTCAATGAATGCTGCCCTTATAAATCTCTTGTGTTACGACCTTAATTACCTGCTGGACAACACTGCCAAATATTTCAGACTGTTTTAATTAAATTAAGTGAGTACGGGGCACTTCCTTTTCACCTACTCTGTCATTATTTAGCCAAAGTAAACACATTTAATGCTGTCAGCTTTCAGTCACAAATAATTTCTTCAGCTTTGCAATTTTATTTGTACAGTTCTCCGAATTTCCTTTAAATTCTTTAAATGTTTCTGTGTTTTCTCCCAGAACTAAATTTTATCTTCTGTGCATGACCTTGTCAGCACAATAAAGAAAAGGATTCTTTTTCATTAATGATGCAATATCTAAGCCCCAGTGTAATTTTGATTACTGTCACAGCTCTGTCTTTTAATTGTCCTCAACACTGTAATTCCTAATTTCTCAGTGCTCTTCAGTCTTTAGAGAATTTTAAGAGTGTAGTGTCCACTTGTCCCCCCACCACCAGTTGTTCAGTCACCTTAATTGCATTAATTTTATGTATTTTTTTTTAGTTTGTTTTGGTGTGGTTTTTTTTTTTTTGATAGAGTAAGCAGATGAGAAGGGAGTCACAGCTGCAACTTACCAAGAGTTCGGAAAGGTCTTTGGTTTGGTGTATGGGAGAAGAAACCAGGTTTCAAAGCATTTGTGATCAAAATGTCAAAATACTCTTCGAAATCACTCCTAGAAAGTAAAGGAAATCTGATTAGTTACAGTAATGAATTAACTACGATGCCACTAAATACTCTTTAAGCCTTAAGAAAATATCAAAGCACTTCTTTAAGGCATTTGCTTCTGTCACTTTATTTTTTTAAATGTTTGTTGAGTTATTGTCCTTCTTTCCTGAGGTTGTTAAATGGGAGTCAAACCCACAGTGGGTGATCTTTGGGAACACTCATCATTTGTAAAAAGATGTTCCTTGATCTCAGGAGAACATGTAACAGAAGACATATTTTTAATCTGAGATGACAACATATGCATACACATACATACAAAGGTATAAATGATGGATTTTCTTTGCAAAGAAAAATATATGAAGTGATGGGATAGGAAGTAACGGAAGACACTTAAACACAGGTGCTTATATGGTTGGTATCCATACTGTAGGTATGCATAGGCCTAAGGTGCCTTTGGCAGACAACAGAGATCTAATTTGCAGCCAATGAAGTTTAAAGTTGAAGCACCATTTTGACAGCTGAACTCCTTCCTCAAGATTCCACTGGTTGCTCTCACTACATCCCTGTTGGTTACTGGGAGGTTAGACACGTGGCTAGAAATAAACACCCACCAGCTTTGAGTCTTAATCTGGCAGCTGAATCTCACCACTAAATTCAGATTTTTTAAATATCATTAGGTCCATATATACAGATCATTACCTGAACTGTGGAAATTCCATCAATGTAAATGTATTTGAATGTTTCAGCATGGTATATAAGAAAATGTAAACATTCCTCATCTATGATGTACTTTATTTTATTAGAAAGATTTCATTGCTTAGGTGACTTCATTGACTATAACATCCAGAAAATGATGGATACTCTTGCATGGAACAAAGAAATCACAGATAGCAAGTCCAGGATGGACACAGGAACTGAAATGCTATCAGCAGTAGAGGAAGTTTGCTGGAAGTAAACTAGCTAACTGTATCACTTTCAAATAATCCTTAAACCTTCATGGGACTGAGATATCTTAACTCAAAAAAACATGAATGCCGTTCCTATGAGAGAGATTTTGGTTTGTGCTCAAAATTACATTTCAGCCTTAAAATAAAAGTCCTTTAAATTTCCCTCCTCTAATGAAATTTTACCTTTGCCTATTTTTCTCCACTTGTGACCATATGTAAACCTTTACCTTTTTAAAAGAACCAGTATCAAATATTACAATGGTGTGTTTCTAGAATTTGCTTCTGTGTGGAAGATTCCAGATGCTGAGCAAAGAGACCTGGCTGTTCTGTCCTAAGGTGAAAAGTATTGACAGAGATAGGCCTTTCAAATTAGTGTATGGTGCAAATAATGCTTCCATGGGTAAGTTAAGCTCGAACTTTTAAAACAAAGGAAACACTTCAGGAGCACAACAAAGAGCAATTAACAAGGGAGAGGATGACAGGAAATGGCCTCAAGTTGAACCAGGGAAGGTTTAGATTTGATATTAGGAAACATTTTTCCACAGAAAGTGTGGCCAGGCATTGGAACAGGCTGCACAGGACAGTGGTGGAGTCAACATCCCTGGAAGTGTTCAAATAATGCATGGATGTGGAACTTGGTGACATGGCTTAGCAATAAACACAGAGGTGCTTGGTTAAGGCTTGGACTTGATGATTTTAGAGGTCTTTTCTAATCTAAATGGTTCTATGATTCTGTGATTTGTGGAACAGTGGCAAATGCTTTGTATAAAAAATTTCAAACACAACAGAGTTTTCAAAAGATTTGGCAATTTTTATTGATCTGTTGAAAAAACGATGCTTTGTGTGAGGAGATGTGGTATCTGTGGCATTTTTTTGAAACAACATATTAAATCTCATGTACAAAGCTACAGATTTTATGAGAGACCTTGTATTACATTACTATGTAACACTATACATTAATCAAATCTGTTGCAGTTACTGCTCATGTTTGGTAGCGTGGCCTGTGGTTAAAGTAAATAGCTAAGACAAAGGGTAGGATGCATCTCATACATATACAAAAATTTTAACCTTCTAAAAATTGCACACTGAATTCAGATAGTGATTGCCACCACAGACAGAGCCAATGTAGAAACATCCACATTCTTAAAAGGTAACTCATAATTCATCCCATGTATTTCAGACATAATTCTACAATACAGAATGAATTGCCAAGGATAGTGCCCAGTGTGTTCTCTCCACTAATCACAGGGGGAAACAAAATGACCAACTTAAAAAAATTCCTAGTTTTTAGATGGCTAACATTCCTGAAAAGGTGAAATGACACTTGGCTTCAGTGACTATGTGCTGATTCACTCATCTTTAGGAGTGCTCCTGCCAACACTTAAACACTCCGTTAACTGGACACAAATCCTCATGGTAGGTAAGACTGAAAAGTCACACCATGATGCTACTGGAACTGGTGCCTCCTCCTGTAGGTTCACGTGCCTTATACACTGCTCCCAGCAGTATGTGTGTACTCTGGCTGGGAAATGCTTTGTTTCAAAATGAAATTTTCTCTTACACTTCCTCTCCCTACCACAATGTCTTTCAGTTAAGGACAACTCGGTCAGATGAACACAACTGGGATATTTTGCTCATGAAATGGCAAATGATACACTTAAGCATGAATTTCCCAGCACAGATTTTATGAAGACAGTAATTTCTTAGCCAAAAAGGAACTTCTTAAATAAAGTGCAAAAAAGTAAACAGTTACAAGGTAAGGATATTGTGAGTAAGAGGCCAAAATTTCACATGCATTTCTGTTTTTCATCTTTATCATTAGGCATTTTTTAATTTCATGCTATACAGTTTTGGATATCTCAGTATCATATTGATTAACTGAAAATAGTAGGGATAGAAATTCATAAGTGTTGATATCAAGAATAAAATGCAGTTAGCCCGGTTAAATTAAAGTTAAGGGCAGAGATAGTAGGTGTTCCACTACAGCAATAAGCACCACAGGTATGTAGAGTCTTTTTGTCCAATATAAGAGGCATGGAACAACCAAAACCAATAAAAAGTTTAGGTTTTCAGGAAAAAATCTCACTTCAGTAATGTCTAATGGACAGTGGAGTACTCAGTTCTCCAGAAGCTACTTGGAAACCACACTGCATGAGTCACTGGAAAATATGATTGTAATAAATACCACAGAACATCCTCGTCTTATGTGGAAAGAGAGAATGATGCAGTATCCTTCTAGTAGAACATCTTTCTCTTTCTGTCTTTTGAAAGGCAACTGTTTCTGATACCTTGCTTACTTGCCTTCCAGCAGGATTTCTACAGCTGCTTTAAACAGCTGAAAGACTATTCACCAAGGGATAGAAAGCCAAAATCATTATATGTGGCCAAGAATTTACTTTTATACCAAATTTTCATTTAGAAAACTACTAGACAGGTCTACACAAAAGAGTTAATTCACAGGCATCTTACTCATAAGGAGAGCTGCTTTTTTTGAGGAGGTAGATTTGCCTCTCAAGTGAGCACGTAAAATGTTCATGCAAAGCAGCAAAACTGGCACAGCTGATGCTTCGTTTAGCATTTAGCCTAGAGAGTACAAAAGAGAAGTGATACTGGCAGGACAGATTTTGGAAGGTAGCTCTGTCTTTTACCTTGTCTGTGGTTTTCTTACAATGTTGCTGTATTCACTCTGTTATTCCCTGGCATATCCTGATAGCTAAGGTTGGCTCAAATTGAACCACTTTGTTTCTTTGATTAATACTAAATAATAGTCTCACCCTGTCACCCACCTAACTATCTGCACCACTGATTTTTTTTTCTAGGTGTGTAAGTGATGGTTCTGCTGAATTTCACTGAATTTGACTTGACTAGGCATGTTCTTAATATTATGCTAAAAACAGCAGTTGCGATCAGCAACCACAATCTCAACCAGTTGCCAAGTGCAATGAACTGTCTGTTCTATCTTTTCTGCTGTGATAATGCACACTTCTCTGCTGTGATAAAGCACAGCCATCTTTCGGAAACCACTAATGGGAAAAAGTATTGGTAAGCTTTTCCTGCAGGTTTACTGCAAGGGAATGAAATAATACTACTAAATGCATTCACTGATGGAGAAGCACAGAAAAGAAGTGGCTTGAATAAGACAGTCTAGCAAAAGTTTATGATAAAATTTGAATTCAGATGATGTACTGGGTGTTGGTCTGAAAGATAATTCCCTGGTATCTTCAATCCCATCACGATGCCCCCCCAAAAGATGCAGGATGTAAGTGTGCTGTGGGTCAGATACAGCTCACAGGCTCACTGATGGACTACTTTGTCTTAAGCACCCTGAGACACTCTGCCAGAGAGGGGCCCAGCAGAAACCTCAGAACCAAATAATTTACCATACATAAAGAAAACACAGATTAACTTCCCAATAACTCAGCCTTATCTCCAGTTTCTGTTTAGCAGATAAAATTGGAAATGGACATTGCACTTACCCAAGGACATGTTCACACAAAAGCCTGCAGTAGTCACTGTGAGAACTAGTAATTAATAGCAGAATCTTCCCAGCATTCTTCAGTTGCTTCAGCCACTTTTTTACAGACTCAGGACATCTTTGTAAATATTTGTCTGGATGATTTTTCACTTCTGGGAAATACATCCCACAGTCTTCTAAAAAAATTAAAACATAATTATGTTATCCAATCCTTCTCACAAACCACTTAATCCACACAACAAATATCCCTTTTTTGTGCAAACAACACAATTTAAAACAAGGCAAAGCAAAGTTTCAAATTTTCCCTGGGCTGTAACTTCATATAAACCAAAACTCCCAATCAAACCAAGAGGATTCACTGTAGCAGAAACAATTTGCATAGCTTTTCTCTTTTATTACAGAATTGTCATAGTTATTTTGTTTGACATTCTTTCGCTTACAATAGTTAATAGCACAGAAACTACAGATTATAGTTTTATGCAGGAATTATTTATTTCTTGATGCTTTTGCTCAATTTTTAGATACTCAATTTGTGACTGTAAAATAAGTTTAATGTCCAAAAACTGCTAAGGACCACTTCGAAATTCAAAAAAACACCTCTTCAGTTACTTCTGACACTTCAGATTAGCATTGATTGATCAGTAACATCCATTTTACTATTTTTGCATTTTTCACAATAGCACTTTATCTATGAAAGGTTGATAAAACTGGCAAAGACTCATAGGTATTTGGAATACTAAGAACAGATGCAAAAGCTGCCCAGTTCCAATTCCAGCTTCAATAACGCTCTTTTTTTTGCCAAATAAAACAGAAATAGAATTTTGCAAATAGACTTGGAATGTAAGATTTTTAAAAGTGTGCAACAACACTAACTTGGCAGCAAAAGTTACCTATTCATTAAAGTCACCAATAAATATTTATCTTGCTATAGCCAATAGCTGCTTTACCAACATGTCAACTTAACATTAAACTTACCTACATATTTCCTCTGTGCTCAAACCCTCTATAACCAAAACTGTCAAGCTAGTTAAATGTTTAAAAAGAAATACAATAATTGTAGAGACAGAAATGATACCAAGTATTTGGCTCTCAGTCTTTTTGTGCTATAGTATAATGGACATCATCATAGATTATTTTTCTTCCAGCACTTGTTCTATATGCAACTGTCTGTGGTCAACTTTGCTGAATGATTTAATAAATCCCAGACATTACTTAGCCTTCTGGTATGCGAGTAATGCTGTTCTCTACTTTGAAAAAATAAGATTGAAACCACTTGAACTTTAGCTATTTAATGAAAGAGAACATGGATGTTTGAAACAGTAGTATCAAAGAAATACTGAAAGATGCTGGGTGCTAAACATCACACTATTTCATACATTACACTTTCAAACATCCACCGACGGCAGGGAACAAAAGTCTTCCAAAAGAAGTTTCAAGTTGGCCGTTATCACTGGAACTATACAGGAGGCAAAAATGTATTATTCTGTTCTATGACTTGGGAGATTTATTCCAAAAAAGTGGACAGTATATCTGAGGGGAATCTCTCAAACAAAATCTCCCAACTCACAACCAAGTCACTATTCCAGTTCTTCATTGTATTTAGGTCAGGCTGTGTAACAGTGTGTACCAGGGGAATATGAGCCTGTTCCTGCAGCCAGCATTATGGGATGCTATGACATTTGCCTTGAGAGCTAGCCAAGAACAATGATTTTTTTGATTAAACAAAGCAGATTTACAAAAGACGGTTTCCTGTTGTGTTTTCCCTCCTTCTTTCCTGGGGCATGAATATTGTTAGGGCAATAGAGTTTCTAGGAGCAGAAATTGCAGGGTTTTTTTTCCAATATTATCATTAGCAATTATATTTAATATTCTATGCCATGACAATTTTTCTTTTTTGGTGTTTTGGAAAGTGCACAACATTAGGTGTGAATGAAGGGGGACACACAAACAAAGCAGGCTTGGCACTAGTTCTCACAGGTTCAAATAATTAAAATAAAGATGGCAAAGTTCAATTATATAACCAGTGACCTATCTCTAAAAAGTGATTCTTTTTACCCTCAGACAAAAGGATCTGTTTTACTCTTAGAAATTCTTTGGTTATTTTTTACCTTATGAAATGCTTTCTGCCCTATGCAACCATTCTTTGATGTGCAATTGAAAGACTTTGAGTAAATTTAATCAACACTGTCTTCTTTGTCCATAATCTGTGCAGTATCTTCTATGTGATAAATCCATTATATTTGACCTTTGAGTTACATCTGGAAAAGTCCGACAACTCTGGATTCAATATGTAAGCTAAAAGAGAGTCTTATTCTAGCTTTCAATCCAGACCTTGAAGCCCAGCTGTTAATTGCAGACAAGCAATGAATCAGTTCTTGACACTGGGATCTGAAATTTGCCTCTGGGCTGTTTGCCATATCAGGGAGAGGCAGCTCAGAAAAATCCTCATTAAAGCATACTCTACTGTAATTAGGCCAGCATGGCCCAGGAAAGTAGAGTTTGACTTAATTCCTAACATACTATTGAATCTGGTGAAGACAGTTTGGTGGAATACATACTCATACCTGTAAATGAGTTTAACCACAAAGGTTGCAAGATTTGATTGAAAGCCAAATAAAATAAAAGCCTAAAAACTTGCTGATTATCCCAGAGCAAGAGCCAGTTTTGATGAATATAGCAGAGCCACGGGCACCTTGTTGGCAAAAAGAATTGTAAAAGCTTTAACATGAAACAGCATCATGTCAAGCCTTCACAATCAAACAGAATGATTTGCTAATGACAAATGAAGCATTGTTTCCCACTATGGCATATGCTGCACTTTGTTTTTCTGAAGGTAACAAATCATAAAAAGAAGAAGAAAACTCTACTGAGCAAAGCATCAGTAAAAAATCCAAAGGGAAATAGCTTTATTAGAGCCAACAGAGGAAAGACAAAAATGAGTTAATAGTAATCAGTGGTTATGCAATGTCATGCAGCTCCATTCTTGAAAAACAAAAAAGTAATTCTTCAAAATAACACTGTTCTTGATAGTCCACAAATTCAGTGTATCAAAGTGGGGGGACTTGTGGTCACTGCCAGATCTCCAACTGACAATTTGTTATTTGTACTGCTTAAAATAAAATTTCTACATTTTTTCTCTCTATTTTATGAATGTCACTTAACATACAGCTGTATGGACATTGACACATATTAATGCATACCCACAAATCAGTGAAAGCAAAACATTAACGAAAAACTGTCCCAACTTTCACCTCAAAGTCTCTATTGTTTTCAGTTACCTTCAAGCATGCCAAAGCCTACACTAGTAACCTCTGGCTATTTGGCAGTGTGAACACTTACTCAAAATACAAGAAAGTATTTCATTAAAAAAGTGGAAACAAGAAAGCCATGACAATCAACATAACAATCAACATATTGCCCCCTGTGATTTTATGAGAAAACTTAATGTAGTGATGTGGAGCAAGAAAGCAAATATCTAGGCAATTTATACAAAACTTTGGAATTTATTACCTATATGTTACCATGGAACAAATGCAATTTTTACAGTTTCCATTCCTGTTACTAAATAACTTGAAGTTTATCTGAAATCTCTGAAATACAGCCTGGAATAGCAAATTAGCATTTAGTCTCTCTAGGGATTTATAATAATTTTTCAAATACTCTTTCAAAAATAATTATTGCCTTTGCAGTCCACCAAGTATCCTTTCAGAAAAATATATTTCCTTTGTAAGCTGAAGATAGACACATAAGCAATTCAAATGAATTGTCTAGAACCACCACATAGTAAAGTCCTGCCAGAGCCTCTTACAAGATCAACATCCTGCTATATTTTCAAAGCAATATAAGTTCCTCTATCTGTATTATCAGAGGTTCCCTTAGTGTCCAGTTTAGAGCTTGCTTTTTCCCTTGTCTCATCTGACATTATAATTTAATCAAGATGTTCTTTGCACTGTCTTCACTTGCAGTTCAATTGTGTGTAACACAGTTGTGATAGCAAGTCTGATGGGAATTATGTATAGCTGGAAATGCAGAACCTCCAGACCAAACTCTGCACAGTGGTAAGAGCCTGCACAATGCTTGTCATGGCTTCCAGCACAGACAATAATTTAGTCCTTAATCCAACACCCCTCCTCTACTACAGTCATGGAATTACTTTATTTAAGTATGCAGTTTGATGTTCTAATATACTACCTGTATTTTCTTCAAACATAATTATGGATTTCTCTTGTGCTCTGTATTACACTGCTGCTCCCTGGCAGGGTCAGTTTACACCCACTGGCTCTGGACTCAATGTCTGTAAACCCGCACTGCCAGGACACTGCAGTTTTCATCCCTTAACTCTTATTTGGATCATAAAGTGGGCAAATGTTCAAGAGGCACATGTTTCTGGCAAGTTTCAGTTCAGAACTAAAACACAGGAACAGTGCATTTTTTAGTATTGTCACTACTTCTAAGGGGCACCTACTTGATTAAATCAAAAATAATTTATCCGCTATTTATACAATTTAGCTAAGCAGAGAAGTATGAGGCTAAAAAAATCCCTAGAATTCAGCCAAGAAAAATAAACGTTCAGCTGCCAATTTGTAGCTTGTATTTAGTGGCTTTAACAACTAACAGTCTCTTACAATGAAAGTAGTATTTGGGAATGTGACTTTTCTCTCTTTTAAACTCAAAGGCAATATGATACTTTAGCTACCAATACCCACAGCCAAATGCTTTGCAGCTCTGATATGAGTAAGAACTTCCAGTTTTCCCCTAATTTTTGTCTTAGTGCAGGCTTGCAGGTAACAGTTATTAATTTGATTAACAGAGTAGAATTGCAATACTGTGTTACTATCAGCAATGGTGCAGACAACCATATTCATTGTATATTCCTACGCACTGTAACCTTACAGCACTTCAGGTTTTTAGAGTGAACACAGAAACTCTTTTGACCATTGTTGTTGTCTTCTCTCATCTAAATATACTAATCCAACAACTATCATGAGCATTCAATAGAAGCACAAGAAAAATACCTTCACCACAGAAAATTCTGTAGAAGAATTAAAATTTCATCTTATGAGAGCAAAGTAGAGAAAGGGGGTGATGCTTAAATTACATTAGGCAAGTTGTTTTTCATTTCCTTTCATTTAAGCTCAAGTGTGCATCCTAGTAGGAGCAGCAGAAGCAAAATGAGAGACAGAGGGAAGGAAATGTTAACATAACGCAAAGTAAGAAAAGATAGTGAAGCATGACACAGGGATGACTGGACAAAATGTGGTTACATTCTGGAGGCCTGGGATGAGGCAGATATCAGGAACAGGGAGCAGCAGGATGAGATAAATCATCCTCTCCTTCCCCCAGCAGATAAAAATGTTTAAAAACAGAATAAAAGGATGACAGTCCTGGAAGATATGTTAGGAAGAGACAAACGGCATAAGGCCAAAAATGAAGTGACAGATGTAAAATATTCAGAATTTTTATGTTTTCTGCCACTGTCTCAATTCTTTACTGTGCAGTTCCATAAACACCAAAGGCTTAAAGATCCTGGTCCAGTTCAGGCAGGAAGACTACTACCTATTTACACGTCTTCATTTATTAGGAACAGACATGAAAAGAGAAATACTAAGTTTGGAGACAAAGGAGATGTTAGTATTATGGTACCAAATCTCTCCTTCTCACCTGAAAAAAAGACAGCAGTATTTCTGTGATAAGAGAGGGGAATAAAGGGAGTGTGGGTGGGTTGGCTAGTGGAGACCAGAAATGCAGAATGACACCTCAGCTGCCTGAGGTGCTGCCTGTCACGAGGCTGAACTTCTCAACCTGATGAAACTCTGCTTATTGTATCTAAGAATCAGCTCATGAGCCCAGGTATATGAGTAGCTGCTTTCAAAGCAGAGTATCTTTCAAGCTGCTCTTGTACATACCAATAAAACAGAATGGGAAAAAAAAGGGAAAAAAATTAAAAAATCAGTCAGGAGACAGGAGCTAGGAAATATGAAGAGAAATGAAAAACAGACCAGTATTAAGAAGTTGCATTCTATTAATAATTCATACCCATAAATAGCAAACATGTATTAGGATGTCAAATAAAATTAAAGAGAAAGCTTTTCCTCCTGTGTTTTCAGAAGAGTAGGGATTTTTATAACCACAATGTAAATGCCTTGCATGTGGCACTTAGGTTTTGAACAAATTACATATTACCAGTGGAATTACAGGATCAATTGGTTCTTCATTTGCCTCTTTGGCCCATGTATCTGTTAAAGATGATATTTACCACCCAATATTTTTTAGCAACATTCAGCTCTGGTCAGGCAGAAATAGATTCCATTTTCTAAAATAATAAACTATTTTTGAGTAATGACAACTCTGTGCTCACCTTGATTAATTTCAAGGGGGTGACCATAAGGTAAAGGTCCATGGTGGGCTAGGAAAAACATGACTACTTGGATTTAATAATGGCTTCAGGACTACATAAACACTTAATATACTGAAGGAAACATTTCAGCAGAACACACACAAAACATCACCTCTGCAAATATTTCAGGGGTCACTTCCTCTTCTACTTACTTTCTAGTCCTGTGGCCTATGAGAAATATACTGCAAAATTTAAAATGTTTTGGTAGCTGAAGATAGGTCTCCAAGAAAAAGGGGCTCAATGACTAGAAATTTTCCTAAGGAAGCTAAGAGCAGATATTTGGTCTGCTTTAATATTATAAGGCAGGAACCACCACTCTCCCTCCCCCACTTGTGATTTTCAGGTGAAGTTCTGATCACAAAGGCTGTCAGGAACAGCACAGAACCTTTAGTTATATTTAAAAGGGAAGTCCTAATGTCTAAATTAGAAGCTATTGCTGATCTGACACCTCTAAGCTGAACATCATGCCTTCCTCCCTTCCCCTAGGTAGTAGGGGGTAGAACCAAAGATCTAGGATGGCCAGCCCAGAACCTCAAGGCTGTGCAAGGTTTAAGGGCTGGCCCTAGCCAAAGCTTCAAGGTGAGGCTTTATAATTGCTTGAAAACATAGCTTGTTAACAACTTTTTCCCAAAAACTTTTCAAGCAACCTTAAAAGGTACCATTTTCTGACATCCTCCCCTAATTTCCTATCTGAAAGAACCCTATTCAATCTGGGGTTGAAGAACCCCCCTAATCTCCACCCTATTGCTTGCTAGCCCTGCCTCATCTCCCACCACATCAGCAGTATCCTGGCTGCAGAACAGTCCAGACTCCTAGGAGAGCAATGCCACAGCCAGATGCTGGCATGGCTTTTGCTTGTAGTGTTTTTTTTTTTTTTTTTTTTTTTTTTTTTTGGGGCTCGGNTTTTTTTTTTTTTTTACTTCTTACTGAGGTCCATGGACACTGAAAGAGAAAGCCAGGCTATTTCCATGTTTTCTGTTCTTACTGGTGTTCCCAAATGGCCAACTTAACTGTTCCCACAGCCAGACTTAGCCCCACTCTGCAGTCCCTGCCCCATCCCATCTCAAGCTTGCAGACCCCTTTCTTTTAAAAAAGGTAACAACACCAATTAAAAGCATTATGAAAAGCACATGGTATATGGCAAAATCTGCAGTCTGACTTCACCATGACTGTTGACACATGACACTTGTAAGGAAGTTCTCCTGATGTAGGTAGATTCAATGACCTTTCATAGCTTTGTATACAGAAAACTTGGAACCAAAATTTTTTTCTTTCTTGTTTTTTCTTTTCCTTCTGGTTTTATGTTAATATTTATATCAACATTGCAATGTTTCCCCAGTGCACTACAAAGCAGGAAAGATGTACTTTGGAGGCAGGACAGGATCTGTTGCTACACTTTAGAGGAAATGATTTATTTCTCAAAAGAATTCACTTCCTTGCTTTACATCACCATGCTAGTTTGCTATGTAACAGATCAGATTTACCAAACTGCATGAGAACAATCAATTTCTGGTGCTTTTGTAACCCGTGGGCTGAGAACTAAACCCATGCAGAGATAACTATCCTTTTCTGGACAAACATTTAGTTAAATGAGTCTGATTCTCCAGATCTTTCCTACTGCATTGTGTGACCAATTAAAATTAATAATCTGCAGGTGGAAAAATCTGTTTTGTCCCATTGTCAAGAATGTCTTCTAACAGGATTCATGCAACACGCTTATCTACACTTCGAAGTGAAAGACTGAAAGATCATATAGTAATTATTTAAGGCTACACAATCTACATTTTTAACTCCTGTTAAAGATTTACATGGATCATTTGTTATATAAGTATTGCCATGGTGTTAATATTTATAGGAAGACAACCTATCAGAGGGAAATTACCATAAATATTCTGGAAATCTCCATCTTGACTGCTAAAGTTACCGATCCTCATACACACATTTGTCATACAGACTTGCCACAGAAGTACATTTGAAATTATTCTTCCATATCCATTACAACTATCTGCACTGAACACCTACTTTTCCCAACAAACTTTGTATACTTGGATGCCTGTTAAACTCTACCTGGGGTCAATTCACACACACCTTTAAAACACATTCCCTAGTAAAGACAGGCTGAAAAACTTGCAAAACAATTTAGAAAGGAGGGAATCGTATTGTTCCACTGAATACAGCTAAGTAGGTAGGGAATGAGATCTGTTCAGGATGCTGCTGCAGTCTAATAGAAATGCTGGCACCTAATTTGACAGAAAGTCAAATATTCAAGTACTGTTTTATTTATGCATCTGATGAGGATTACTTGAGTCCGCTGGCTTGTGTGAAATGTGCTTTTATGCTTGGTGTGGAAACGAAATGCATAATGACGAAATAAAATACAGTCGATAGATATCTTACAATGACACACAGACTACAGTTGCTGATAAACTAAAATCCTACTCAGCTGTACTGCACCACCAAGAAGACATTATAGGTAATCCCTGCTTCTGAGATCTCAAATTCAGATAGCTCTGGGGAAGAGATGAAACTCTTTTTGAAGTTTTGAATGCATCAGCTACCTTGAGGTACTGGTTACAGTAAGGATGAAGTTCTCAGAAACATTTTCCCTGGAAGCAGCAGTATCATATACCTCTTATATATGCACATGTACATACTAACACAAATAGAGATACATATATATGTATATACATTGCAGAGAAAAACAGTATTTTTTCTTAAAACAAGAAATAATCCTTTTCTGTCTCCTAGGAAACTGTGTACTGCCCAGAACAAATGGTGTTAATTCCAGCCTCTGGGTCTACAGTTGCAAACTTTCCAAATGGGTACAGATGAACCAAGAGCTGCAAGTAGACTCCAGTTTTACTTGCTACATAACATTCCCATACAGATGTCACATCCACACTTCAAGAAAAATCCAGTGGGCAATGGGAAACTGCAAACAACGAGCACCATAAGAATGAGGTTGGGGGAAGAACTATGAGTAAATTGAGGCATTTTAAATTGTATCAGAAAAACATAACAGAAAATAAGACATTACAGAAGAGTGTGACACTAGGGGAGATTTGTAACAGGCTGTTCACCTTTCATGTTTACAGTTAACCTGTATATACTCAAAGTTACCATTCATGTACTTTCTGTGATCTCATTATTTTTATAACTTACAGGTAGTGCTCAAAAATAACTACTCCTACTGCAGGTGATGTACCACCTTCTGTTATGCTTAATACATACAATGAAAGCCCTCTTCTTGCCCGGGATCTCACACTAGCTATCCTGTTAATACAGCTCTCAAAACCACACATATACCAAGCACTTTTCATGGATCTGGCCTATAGAGCTGCATAAGTCTGGCTGAGGCTGCAGAAGTATATTTCAAGTCCCTATGTATTAAAAAAATATTAAAAGGAAGATGTACCAAGAAAGGCCCTCAGGATAAAACTCCAAGAGCTTAAATGACAAGGAGTCAGGGTACATTCAGACCCCGCAGTGAGAAGCAGTATAAAGGCACTCATTGATCTCCAAGAAGCTGGCACAGCTGGAGGAAGCAAGGCCTCCATGTGTGTGTATTTGTTCTCCATCCCAATAGCCCAGCCACACAGCAGTGGAACAAGAGAGAGCAACTTTCTGGAGCAGGAGCTCATCCTTCCAGGCGCCAATTCCCTCCCCAGCCCATCGGTCCATCGGACGGGTGGTGCCATCTAGCGAGGGGGGACCCCGCTCCTGGGAGCCCCGCGGCACCGGCACCGGCACCTCGAGGCATTGGAAGGCCCGGCTACCAAGAACCATCACGTCATGTCTGTCGGGAGCACAAATCCCAGCTATTAATTTTTTCCCTTTTCTCTACATATTGAAACCTTCTTAAATTTCTAGACAAAACTTTTGAAAGATGGACCAGAACTGAAACACGCAGATCCCACAGAAATGACCCCAAGTGGCAGTGGTCCTCAAACAGCAAGCATCAGGCCGTGGGTGTGGGGGAAGGCTTCACGTAAAAGACTGGGTGATTTGGCAGCTGAAACATAACTCTAAGAGAGAAATAATAACAGTCTTCAAACATGGGGCAAAAAAAAGAAAAAAGGAATAATCTGTCCTCTGAGGCCAAGGTCAATGAGTCAAGGAGGAGTGAGCTTACACTTCTGTAAACCTAGATTAGGAATGATAAGGTTTCTGATTTTAACAGTACCGATGCACTGGAAAAGCTGCCAAGGAGCTTGCATGATTTTTCGTCAGTGCAGGTCTTCAAAAAGAGGCTAGAAAACTATCTGTTAGGAAAACCTAACCTATCCCTTTGGCAGTGGTGTGCTAAATGCAAGTTATCTTCTACAGTTCCTTAAAGTAGTGTGATTACATATTACTGATGAACATGCACCCCCATCTCTGTCCATTGCTTCAAAGAGTGATGCTAGTGTTCACATTTATCAACAACACCAATGGATAATGACACTTATGACCACATCAGAAAAATTTCCTAATAGGCAATAAAAGGAATGAATTCAGCAAGAAGCAGCAGCACAGCTGTATTAATAACACAGTTTTTGCTAGTCTGAACAAGGAGCCTGAAATTTCATCCGAACAAATGAGAGAGGTACAGACTGCAGACCATCCCTCTCCCATTTGTACCAGTTCATTTGCCATAGGAAGGCTGAGAGAGGAACATTCAATTTCTAATGCC
Organism: Climacteris rufus; assembly: GCA_013398175.1. Taxonomy (NCBI): domain Eukaryota; kingdom Metazoa; phylum Chordata; class Aves; order Passeriformes; family Climacteridae; genus Climacteris; species Climacteris rufus. The sequence goes on from VZRZ01003594.1 coordinate 1,588,192, forward strand.
CTTTTCATGAGCACAAAGACTTGTGTATTCTATAGTAGAGCGATCAGCTTGAGAACAAAGAAAAAAATCTGCTTTCTGGAAATTGAACAAGATGTAGTCTCCATTAAGAATGTTTAAAAAATTGCACAACTAAATTAAATCATTTTATGCAAAGCCTGTATGTTGAGTTCACCAGTCTCTCATGGAGAATGCAAAAGAAGAAACTAGTTAAAATTACACCTAAAATGCTGCTTGAAAGTTCCTTGCTGGTCAATCTGTCAGCAAGAATTTAGGAGTTTAGAGTCCAGAGAAATCTATTTAAAAGTTGTGAAGAAAATTTTTCTGGGTGCTTTGTTTGTGATTCTGTATTCTTATCTCTCCTGGTTTGATTCCTCATCTATTTTAACATTATTTAAACATGGGCAAAGAGATGAAAATTAAATTTGATGTAAAATAGAACCCAGTGACTAACCCAGATTAATTCCAGCAGTGAGCATGAGGAGGAAGAACGGTTTCTGTAAAAATAATTGTGGAAGAAAATTATTTTTTAGATCACAGATTTCTCCATGATTCCAGATTTTCCCCTGTCCTGCATCAGAATTAAACAGAAGTCCTTAAAGAAAGAAAAAGAAATAAGGGAGAAACACATTTGCACATGGACTGGCACTTGCTTACTGCAAGTCTATTTTGCAAGGCAAGCAGAAGTACTGTGTCTGCCTTGCTGGAACACAGTTCCGGTCTGCTGAATCCTTGTGCTTGTGTGATTTTGGTTTTGTGCTTTAATCTCACTTATCTGATCCTCTCCACTTCATACACCAACAGGGACTCAAACTTTACAATACCCCTCTGCGTGTGAGTGCCCTGATCATCAAACTTGAACTAGTCTCTGGCTCTGTGTTTCAAGACAGGAATGATGTGAACACAAGACCTCTTACATGCCACACAAATATCTGACTAAGTATACCTGATATGCTTGATCCCTTCTTTTTTTTCTCATTCTGATCAGAAATAAATTAACTGTAAATGTGAGATTGTGTACCCTCACAGACATTTCCTTTTTTATTTCTATTTATTTCAGAAATGCTATCGTGGGCAGTTCAATGTGACAGCAATCTTGCACACAAGCTTGAAGAAACCTGCATGTTAAGGAAGCTACATCCACATGTAGGACAGAGGAGTCCAAACTTTTTTGAAGATACTGGCCACAGGTCTAAGAGTGCTTTAGCTTTAAAACAGACATCTTGAAACAAGTGGATGGTACTCTGGAGAGTTTGTACGTATTTGGACAGAGCACTTTGTCATTTTCTGTCATCTCTAGGCTCTGTCAAAATAAGAACTCTTGGTTTTCTGAGGCCATATTTGTATGGATCTCTGCAGCTACTACCAGGAAATTCTGGAAATTAAAGGCAGATTGTATGTTTGATATAAAATCATAGAATGGTTTAGGTTGGAAGGGACCTTAAAGGTCACCGAATTCCAAACCTCCCCCCAAATATTTAAGCAATTACAGAGTATCTCGTACATTTACAGTATATTTACAGAGTATATCTTAAAGTTAAAAGGCTGTTGCTTTTTCTGTTAATGCAAACTTTACAGGTCTCAGTCTTTCAGGTTGCTTGCAGTGGCTGGCAGACCTGGCAGTGAGTGGCTGGGCATCCCCATGCTGTTCTTCTGGGTGGTTAGGCTGTGGAACAGGAGGGTTTCCATGTGTCTCCACTCCACCAACAACAGCCCTGCTCCAATTCTCTTACCATCTCACTACAACCTCAGTTAAACAGTTTGATGAGAAAAAGCAGAAAGCAAGAGCCTGGTTACCACTTGAACCCTTGCTAGGCTGCAAGGAAGGAAGACCTGCCGTTCAAATTCCACTTACATGGGGCTTAGCCAAACAGGATGGATTATTTATTAAAGCGAAGACTTGTATGAATAATTAATATTTATATATTTTAAATGTTTGTAGAGGCAGCTTCCACAGAGCAACAAAAGTTCCCTGAATATTTATGAAGAAACCAGATGACACACAAACAGCTCTGTTGTTTTCCAGACTGCAGGACTGGTTATTAAGTCCCAAGAAAACAGACATGTAAGGAGTCCCGCTTCTCCTTTCCTCTTTAAATTACCATTGCTGCCAAAGGCAATGACATATGCACACCATGTTTGCATTCAGCATCTTATATTCTGCAATAATGAGACATTTTAGTCCTCATTCACTTGGCTTTTCGGACTGACATCTGAACGCTAATGTCAGATTCTTATGCTAATATTGTGTTGTATGAGCTTTCTTTTATTACCTCCTTTCTGTTACAAGAAATGAATTGAGTATGGAAATGTCTCTAGAGTTAATGCTGGTTTTAGACTGTTTATAGGGATACAGGACAAAAAGTATGTTTTTATCATTAAAACACTCCTATGAGGACCAGTGTTAAATTTTATCAGCAATAGTAGCTAGATCACAACTGTTTTTTAAAAGGATTGTCTCTGCTAAGTTAGAACAATACTTTCTTTTTAAAGTGGAAATTTTCAGGCATCAGAAACCATTTGAGTATCAAAGACATAATTATCTGTCTGATAATAGTATATCAGGTATATGCAGATTTTTCAAGAATTTGCCCATATCTGTATTCATTGCTAAAAGTTGCTATAAACCAAAATCCAACTTGCACATATTACACACACACGTAAGATATATTTGTAGAGAAATATATTCATCTGGAAAATGCCATTATTACCATTATAGTTAAAATTTTATGGGCTAGTGGGTAGAATAAAACAGTAATTATACTTAAAGAAATTTTAAATTATACATAAAGACTTCAAGAATTTTTAGAGAAAGGACTATAAATTCTTATGTGCTCATTCAATTGTTAGGCATTTGAATTACTTACAGCTTTTTCCACGTGTACAATCATTCATCTACAAAAATGCATTGTTAGAAAGTATGAGGACAGCATAACATGCTGTTAAGAACAGAAAAATACAGAAATTTTATAATAAATTTTTTCTTGGAATTTTTATTTACCCTCATGCTCTGCCCTGATTAGCCCACCAGAAACCATTGTGGTAAGAAAAGTCTCTCAGTTTATCCAGGATCTACGGTTGCATTCTTCTGTAATTTTTTTTTTTGCCCAAAGAATGGCAGTGCTATATAGAAACAAAAAGTATCATGCATTAGGCTGTCAAAACAACTTACATCTGATTCTTTCTAGCTTTAGACACCTTGATATGTGTGTATCTGTTGGTATTTGACCATAGAAGACTGTGTACTACAGTAAAATATTTTATAGCTTGATAGAAGTATGCCCCTTTAGGATTTGTTCATAGACCCATGACAAAACTCGTGCTGACTATCATGGCATAAGTATTTTTAAGGATTTTACTCTCCTCAAGATAAGGGACTGAGCATCAGTTAATAATATTTTACACACTCAAAAGACACAAGGTGATCTTGCTCCTGCTCCTACTCTCATTTTAATTTCTGTTGAAGTTGATTTTACAAGAGACCAAACAAGCAAATCCAAGCAGTTGCCATCTGGCAGGCAAGAACCTGTACCTGCTTTCTTTACTCCCTCATTTATGTGAATGTTTTATTTCACTGTGGGGACAGGTTTAATGTACCCATATACAATCAGTCACTCCATCTCACCTGACAGGCAGTAACTTTTTATGCCATTTGCAAGCTCAGCAACATGCCCCATGTAACATGCCAATCTAAAAACACCTTTCACAATGCTCACCTGGGAAGTTTAAACTCTTCCGTTCCAGCTTGTTTAAACTATCCTTTGCTTGAGCCAAACAAAATGGATATAAAGAAGACTGCAGGAGTCCTAGACTGGGAAAAGTACTCTGGTTTATTAAAGTGCAGAGAGCTAAACCAAACAGGTGGCAGCATTTCCCTATAGTGCAGTAAGAAGCTCGTCTGAGTGACTTAAAATCTTAGGCATGCAAGAAACACTTCAACTGCTATGTACAAATTTTGTCTACATGATAGGTGCCTCATATTTTATCCAGACAGTGTCATTTGAATTGTAAGAACATGTCCAAATTCTAATATAGCAGGACTGGGAATGATTTAAATTAGAGGCATGCTTACAGGCAGTTTTTTTTTTCCTAGCCTGACAGATACAAATAGCTCTACATAATTAAAAAAAAAGCTAAATAACAAGTGGTTTCCACATGAAGGTTCTAAAATTAGACAGGCAAATTATTTTTCTTTAATGCCATAAAAATAAAACTTGGGAATATAAGGAAATGATATAATAAAATGAAAGGATTATATATAGCAGAGATGGCACTCAGACCAACATGGAAAGGTATGTGTGTGGCTGTTTGCATTCACTATAATGATGCCTGAGTGTCTATGTGAAAATAGTGACTGAACAAAATATTTTTTTTCTACAGTAAGATACATTATGTTTTTATAATAATTTTACAGATCTTATAAAAAAATCCTCATTATTATGATGTAATCAAATTATAACTCTGGATTTAAATGTCACCAAGCACTGGCTTTGCTGAAACACCAGAGGGAGCAAGTTTCACAGAGGAGTGAATGCTTTTATTAAAAACTCTCCCAGCTACTAGCTGTGTTTCATCATTTAGCAGGACACAAAAGAATTTAGTCAGATTACCTGGAATGGCTGGGAATGTGCCATTCAATGCAAAATCCTCCAACTTGTGATTAAATGTGTAAAAAGGAGCACCAAACAGCATAAAAACTGAGGATGTGCATCATTTGGACAGCTGCAGTTTTCATCCACAAAGCTGAAAAATCTTCTGTTACTGACTATGGGGTGAAAAACTAATAGCCTTGATGGCTTTGCCTAATAAACATTATATTGGTACTGACTGCTGTTTTAAAAATTGACTCACACTCCTCCTTCACAACACAAAGTCACAGACTCAGTTGTGACAGACTCCTCCAAAAGAACACTAAAAAAAGAAGCACAGATAGGATCAAAGTCAAACCCACCATGCAACAAACTGAATTACTTGGAAAAGACACATTCTCTCGTTCTTAATTATGGACTACACCTAGGCGAGACTGAAAGAAAAAGGCCACCAAAACAGTTGTCTCTCTGATGTGTCACACCTGAAAAGACTAGACCTGACTCAGTGGGGACCATGTTGCTTGAGTCCTAAGCAGGAAATGAAACCTTCCAGCTGCTCTTACGGACTGACCAAGTGACAATGTATGCCTGCAACCTTAACACAGTTTAAAATTTAGCAATGATAAAAATCCTTTTATGTCATTACAGTGGGCCCAGATTTGGTCAGGAGACATTGCCACCCAGCACATGGTGAGATCCCAAGGGATTTTTATCACAGCTGATGCCCTGTTGCTGATGGTGCCCTGCTCCTGAGAGACCTCTAAAATCAGGAGTAGTTTTTACGTTACCATTAGTGCAATTTCTCCTCATAAAGAATTTTCCAACATGCACATTGTCTTAGTCCTCCCTGCTCTCCTCCATTCACCTCCAGTGAATGGTGCCTGATCCAAACTGTTAGCAAACCATTCTGTATAACACAGTGTGCACAGGAAGGGCTGTTTCAAACCAAAGAAAACAGTTTGTCTTGGTTTTGGTGTCTGCTTTCAATCTAAGAATAATGAGTTTCAGAAAAGAGGAAGGAGGAGGAGAGGAGAATGTCATAGGACTAAGCCAGGGAAGGGGAGGGAGAAGGGGAAAAAGCGCAGTCTCTTGAGACAGTAGGGTTTCTGGCCAGGGAGCAGCAACAGCAGCAGAAAGCAGAATTCACAACAGGTTTTTTTGGAGATGGTAGCAAACTGGCTCATATGTCTTTCACCCCAAAAACATTATGATCCCATGGCATAAAGGCATCACAGGGATTTGATCACCACAACTACTGCAAGAAACAAAGATCTGGGTGCAAGAAGGAAGCAAAAAGAATGTCTAAAACACAGTACTTCACAACATACCCTCTAGCTGTATTTTAGTCAGTTAAAAGTCTGTCAAATAAGAAAGGTATCAGAGAATGCTTTACTGCCCCTGGCCACATTTAGGCAACATTAGGAGGATTTCTAATGCCTAGACACAAAGTATTTTCTTGCTTCTAAAGTACAGGATGACAAAAGGAAAACTGTCACAGAGAGCTTTTCAAGATTGGAGGGTATATTTGAAAGAAGGAAATGTAACTCTGATTTTGTAAACTCACAGAGTGTTTCCCCCTTCTTCTGGTAAGCACTGTAATTAGGGAGTTCATACTTCACCTGACCTTAAAGGATAAACTTATTGGCTGCTGGATCACTTCACCTGTCCTCTTTAAGCTCCAAAGAAGAGACTGACTGGCACCTCAGCAGGAGACTGAGCTCCAGCAGTGCTGTCACTGCCTCCCAACGTGAAACAATCCTTTCCAGCCCTCTCACATACCACACAGGTCTCACAGTTCAACTCTCAAGCTCTCAAAGACCACAAAATATTTGGCAGTGCAAGAGGTCTATGATCTTTCCTGTTTGGTTTTGCTCAGAGCTCTATAAGGCAAATGGTTGGTGCAAAGGCACAGGAGACTTAAAGGATTTCAGCACGGTTCTCCCTCTGGATTTTGGTTCCTCTCTGTCCATGCAGACAACTGGCTCATAACCTTCAGCCATTTGGAAGTTAGTTTGCCTCTGAAGTACACATTAGTGCCACATACTGGTTTTCATGCTGGAAGGTGGATGCATGCCATATGCTCAGTGACTGGATATATTTCACACAGTTTTCAAATTTACCAACAAGACAGTTCAAATCACCTTCTAAGACTGATGTAAGTTACCAGAGTGATAAATCTGTGTTTGTACTTATCTGGCTTCCTGACAGATTAATTTGATGCTTATAATTCTCCAAAAATAGCACCCGATCACGCATAATTTTTTTTAGTTTTGTCAGAAAATCAGTTACCACCATTATAAAATGCACACATAACTTAAGCTTCCTTTTCCTCTTCAATCCTTTTTTAAGTCTTGTTGATAGCAGTTTCAAAGTACCTGGCACTACACAGAGTCAGATCCCATACAGAGTTAAATATGGTATCCCATCAGTATTCTTTGTTTTTTACCCTTATTAAAAAGTAGTACAATAATAACACTATGCATGCAATTTCAAAGAACTTCATACATTCGACTGTAAGAATGCAGGTTTATATTTAGCAAGAAAGTTTATCTTTAGCAGGCAAGCTTTTATTTAGGAAATCTCTTCTTTGGACTTATAAAGCAGTTTTAGTAACTTCAAGCTAGGTAAATGCAAAAATAAATGTACCTTAAAACATCTATTTGATAGAAAAGATGCATGCAAATAACATATTATTTTAATTTTTTTAGGAGGGGAGTTACTTATATTGTCTGACTTTTCCAAACCAGTTTTCCTACTTAATTAATGCAGAGACTGAGGCAGATCCAGGTGGGTGATTTAGAATAAGAATTTAACGCAGGTGCTAACTCTATATAGGAACATCACAGAAAGGTTATTGCTAATGTTCTACTGGCAGATAATTGCTTCTGCTTGGGCTAAATAATTAGCAAACTGAAGTGTACTGAATAAATAAATGTTTTAAAATCTAAGCAAATCACTTTTTAAGTTACTTCACACATCCCAAGAAACCCTGAAACAATTCACTGCCAAAACTTACCCAAGGACAACAGAAAATATTTTCCAGTTCATGAGGTCAGGAGTAAGTTGTTGGTGATCAAACAAACCTTTCATTTGTGTTCATCCCTAGTTTGTGGGATCTAGTAAGTATATTTTTTTCTTCAGTGGTTTTCTTTTCCAGAACTGGGAAGTACTGGTTTCCTTCTTTCCCCTGCTAGTGACTAAGATGCAGTGCTATGCTAGACTGGTCAGAGGCAGGGAGACAAGAAAAATGTGTGTTGTCTCCCACAGAGATTCTTTTCTCTTGACAGTTTCAATGTGGCATGAAAGCAAGTCCTGTCCAGGTCAGCTTTAATAAGAAAGAGAATTCTCGCCAGGGATTGTGGTTACCCTCAAGACTTCATTTAAATCTCTCGGGAGCACAAATATAAATTCCATTAACAGCTTGCTGTATTTTAGCTTTCAAGACCAAAGCCCTAGTGTGCTTTGTAACATAGATTAATAGCTAGGACTTTGAGAATATTACTAGTATTTTAATTAATGAAATCTACACCAGCAAGAAATCGGAATATTGTTTGAGCCACAAAGGGGTACTAAAGGCTCAGTATCTCTACTTTTTCTTTGTTCTACTTCTACTAGGAAATATAGAACTAAAAATGAACAGATGAAGTACTAACACTACTGTTTTATCAAAATGATTTTTTAAAAAATTTTTAACTACAATGAGAATGTTCCCTTTTTGTTATTCCTCATTATTCCTCCAGGAACTCACTTTTCCCTAGGAGAAGAGAATTACTACTGAAGTTGCAACACAAGCACCTTTGTCATCCTAATACCTTCACTAGGTGGTTTATTATCTCTGTATTTTCCTTAGAATAGGCAGGTAAGTTCACATGAGTGTAACAGGATAAAATCCAAGCTGCACAGACATTTATATCAGGTCTGTCCCCTGGCAGATCACCCAATACAATACAATTTTGCAGCACACTGGGTGTGGACATAATCACATTACTTTCACATTTCCCAAAGCATGCTATAATAAGCTCTTTATGCTGACATTATGACTTCATGCTGGGTTTATGCTAAATGCAGATCTAACACCTGATACTTAAAAAAGCTGAAGTGACAGGAGCCTCAAAGAAAGCCTGCTGTGACAAAGGTAACCCGATGATATTTTTGGAGAGAAATCTTATCAGGACAGTGCTTCTACCTTACACCAGTGCTTTATTTAATGTGGTGTTCTGGCAAGGCAGTAGGAGCCTTAAGCCAGCATCAGTTCCTCACTGAACATGAGTGCACATGCATTCAGGTTCAGCTTAAAAGAAAGTGTTTGAAGGTGTTCATACTTAGACACTAAGGATGTTTCTAAATGCTCCCCTCTACAGTTGTCCACAACTACACCAATTTTGGAACATCTATAATGGTTTCTACTTACTGCAAACACTGTTTCTGTGAAAGCTTTGCTTTGCCTGAGTTTCCATACAGATTACCCCAATTTATTTCCCTTTGCTACGGGAACTTTTGCAGGTGCAAGCAGAATGCTGGCAAAGTTCTGAAACTGTAGGAGACCACAGAGAAGAGCAGTGCTGGGAATTCCTGTCTGTGCCCCAGGTCTTCCAGGGCAGATTTTCATTGCCTTTATCCTAGTGTCATGAAGAAGAACCAGAACCTCCCAAAGCAGTTAATGCCAGCACGGAGGGTCATTCCTTGGACTGGTCCTAAACAAGAGCTCTCCCCTGCGATACACACACAGTCCCACTGCATAACGTACGGCTACTCTGTAATTGCCGGGTAAGCAAAGCGGGAGAATGAGAAGTTCTTCTCTGGGATGTGGAAATTTCCCAGCTCTGCAAGATGAGGAGAGGACTTAATAACGAATCACTGCTTTGGTAAAAACCTAGCCTAGTAAAAGAACAGTCCTGAAGGATGGGAATCACCCCACCTAAGACTGACAATCCCTAAAGCTGTGCAGGATGGCAAGGCTTCTTTTATAGTCAATGGAGACAAATGGGTGTCTCTAGCATGTTGCTCTTCCCACTCTAGTGTACACAGATTTCTAAAATAGATCATGTGAGTCACACGCTACAAATGCCCATTTCTTTCCTTTGCTTCAAAAAAGGAATCTGGACAACAAATGCCTGATTGTCGATGTCCAGTGTGCAGTTGCATGAAAGCCAGTCTGGCTGGAAGGATGTGATTTGTTCAGCTGGGCTAATTAAACATGAACATTTCTGAAAATGGACAAGCAGCAATAATTAGGCAAGAATGAATTGGATTGATGAATACCAAAGGACTAGAGGCATAAGACTGAATATGAATTATCTTATTTCCCATTTTCTTCCTTTCATGAAAGATGAACACTGACTATGCAGATAAAAAGGACATCCCCCAGATCTTGACTGTCTTCTGCAAACATCCATAATCTGGGGAAAAGATGTCTTAGCTTGAGTACAGCCAGTGTCAGAAGGCTTGGAGACAAACCAAACCTTTGAACTAATATTTATGCCAAGCAGAATTATGTGGGCTTCCTCCTTTTACTTGCATTCACTTTTCTCACTAAAGTTTACACTATGCCTTTTATTGCAAATTCTGCAAATAATTATCTTTTAGATAAAATTAAAATCTCTTTAAGATTAGGTTAAACTGAATTATAAAAGCCCCAGGGTAACCAGCTGAAACCAGTCCAAAACATCAGGATACCTCAGCAGGTAACAACAGCTGTCTCTGCTTCATTCCACAATCTGGATTAAGAAACCAGTGATGTCTGATTGGCATGCAAAGCCTTTGGCATACAGCAAATGGTGCAGCATATTCCCAATGGGTCACATAACAGCCTCCTTTCACATTTGCAAAAGACAATATTGGCTTCTCTACTTCATTAGCAACTTTCCAAAACCTCATTGACTAAACATTTGAACAAACTAGGTAAATAATTACCTTTCTCTCCACTTGATACAAAAGTAAAAATATGAAGCCAAGGGTCATTGACAGTATGGTATTTTTTAATTTCATAAGAAAATATTCAGTTGTGATAGTCTTTGTAACTGTACTGTACTCCTTTATTTATTGAATTAGGTTGTTTGGATCATAGCCCTCTCAGTTACAAGAAAATGAAGGAGTTTCAGTCCAAAATGGCATTAACCAGTTGCATTTCTCCTTTCCTGTAAAGCAAATTGCTCAAAACACTGGCATCTCAAAGCACTTCTAAAAGTAGACAGCAAAAGGCCCCATGTCATGGGAGAGCCACATCCACTCTTGTGGGGCACATTTCTCCAGGCATTTGCTCTTTTTTCCTTTCCACATCTGTCTGGCAAACTTAGAGCACAATAATTCTGAAATTGTTATTGAGCAATGTGACGCCACTGCAGTATTATCTTACATTTTCTTTGCAAAATGTCTTTTAGTTTATTACTTTTTAATGACTTAAAATAGTGATTTTATATCTCAGTCAAAGTGTTTTGTAAAAGTTGTTTGGTCACTAATATCAAGGCCTTTTTTCTTTCCACTTAAGCAATGATTCAGTCTCTGGAAACAGGCTTTGATTAAGCAGAAACTCTCTCAAAAGTGTGGAGGTAATGTAAGCTTATTTTTACTATTAAAAGTGCACAGTTACTTATTTTACCAGTAAAATGGACTACTTGGCAGAGAGGACATATTTTAAAACAAATTTTCAAGAGCTTCTTTGGAGATTTATTTGAAAATATTAGTCCTCTCAGACAAAAAAAAAAAAAAAAAG
>VZRZ01003594.1:1599583-1663534 GCA_013398175.1 Climacteris rufus
AAGATGAACGCACTGACGAAGGAGATCTGAATTCCTTTATATCAAATATTCAAGTATTTATTGGAACTTGCATCTGAATGAAAGTGAAATCCCTTTATATCATGTCTCTAGATCCAAATGGACAAATAAGAATATTTGAAAAAACAGAAAGCCTAAAATGACTGGATACAAAGAACTTTAAATGGAAAAATTAATTGCAACCTCAAGAAAAAAAAGATGCTCAAAAAATGCCAAAAACCTTTTCATCTACCAAGGGAATAAAGTAGGTCTAGCAAAGTAGTTGAAATACCAGAGTAGAAATCTACGTGATCCCCAAATTAAATGTAAGTCTTCAGTGAAGTCAATGTCTGAGGTCAGTATATGCCTGTAATCATAGTCAGGGAACAAGCAAAGCTTAAACAGCATAAGGCACTTGAGTCTACTCACAAGCCCCTTTTAATCTCAGAACTCTGAAAAATGGCCATATAATTAATACCAGATCCAACAGAAAGATTTTCAATGAAGATGTCACTTAGGCAGAGATACAAAATATGCCCAAGTCATAACAGGATTTGTGCCAACACTGAAGAATAAAAAGTGACTCTAAATTTTTTATCCTTTCACACCTCAGGCTATATATTAATCGTATGATGAAATTTGAAGGAACTAATAATTAATGGCTTGAAGGTAAATGGACAACAGAATAAAATGTAACATGGCTTTAGTAAAGGTAGGTCATGTCAGACCAGCCTGATTTTTCACTTCGATAGGATACCTGATTTTCCAGACAAAAGAACTGCACAGAGAGATTAGATTTTATCTGAACTTCAGAAGAACATTTGGTAAGGTGTCACAATAGAGATTATTTGATAAACTGGAAAAAAAGAAGGTTAGAAAAAGACTGTGAAGGTGCAGACTAAAATAACTGTTGCAGAGGATATACCAATGAACTGTGCTGAAAGGGGAATCTCTGGGCTAAAACAGATTACTACAGTAAGGCTTCTCCAGAAGCAGACTTGATATGGTTTTCATTTGACTTTCGTGATTTCACCCCTAAAATAGGAATGAATACAAGAAGTTCGAAAAAAAAAAAAAGAAAAAGAGAAGCACTGCCAGGGGGAAGAACACCAAGCAAAAGAAAAACTGAAGCAGAATAGTAAACATGGGATGAAAGTACAAAGAACAGTGCTAAGATGTAATTCAACTCATCCAAGCCACCTAAAAACCTTGTAACTTCACAGTTGTTTAGTCTCTTTGTATAAACAATAGAAAGATGTGAACAAATCCACTGGTATTTTATATTACCTACTTTAGACACATGTCTAAATGGGATGAATGGAGATTCTTTGGAAATGTCTCCATCTTTCTCAAACTTCTAAATTTGATGTGAGAAATCTCCCCAAGGACTATTGCAAATTTACTTTTCAGTAGCTCATCAGCCAGAGATTGGGCAGGAGAAAAATCTGCATTTTTTTTCCTGACCCAGGACTCTGTAAAACACAAGTAAGTTCTTCAGACGTACTACACAAGATAAATTCAATGGAAGCAGCAAAGAGTTAATATGAGTGTAAAAACAATAGTGAGATCTCATCTGAGTCAGTATATGACTGTCCATATTCTGCAAGTCTTTCAGTACACAGCTTTTCTTGCAAGAAGACACTGCAAGAGCAAGAACTGTATGAACAGTTAAATACACCATATCAGTAGATCCACCCTCACAAGGGAAAAGGCCAGTTTAATCTTAAAACCCACAAGAGCAGCAGCTTAGAAACTTGCCATGAACGGATTTAGGCTGGAAACTTTCAAAAACATGAGAACAGTGGGGTTGTGGGACTGCCTTCTAGAAATGCTATTGAAGGCCAGAAACCTATAGAGTTTTAAATGAGCTGGACAGTTTTCATTGTGGGGCCTGAGAAGAAGAGGTGTGCCAGAAGAATCTTGCTAGATTTGTTTGCTTGAAAGAAGACCCAAAAAGCTAAACTCCTAACTATAATTTGGAAAAGTGCTGAAATTCCATGAAAACCTTTATTTTATACTTTAACAGCACAAAAAAAGACATCTTCCAAGCTCTTAAAATATTTTTCCAGTGTACCCTAGTATATTTATACAGGTTTTCAAAAGGAAATGACAGATTTGTCAAGTCTGATGACAGTAACAGAACCAAATGGCTGAACTCAAAGCTAACATTTGTTATGGGAGCATGTTAAATATAGCAAAACATTAGGCTGTTAGTTTTATTTATATATTTATTTATGTATTTATTTATTTATTTTTAAAGAAAGAAACAAAGTGTGATTTGAACAATATAAATGAACCTTCCCTTGAACTATGGTCAAATGCACTATTTCTTTACAAATTTTTTTCATTTTGACAGATCAAGCACATGGATTTTTCATTAAAGAGCGTGGTTCAATGTTTTTTTCTTGAGCTTTTCTGGTATATACACATTCCTAAACAAAGTAAATTATTAGTGAAATAATATACCATAATTAAAGTATTATAACTTGATTTTTGTTTCAGTAACTATCTTTTTGCAATTTCATACAAAACAGAAGGTTTCCAATTCATTATGAGATAAAACAGAAGGTTTCCAATTCATTATGAGATACAATTACTTAATTTCTGATGTACTTATGCAAGTTGGAAAAAGAGCTTGAAGAGTTTCATAGAAAAAAAAAATTTAGAAATCCTACAACATAGACACCTGGTTTTGTAGCATGTACAGTTTAAATCATCACAGTGTAAATAGTCAACAACTGTGAATAATTAGATTTTATTTTTTCCTGTAGGAATTGAAATCTCACTTTGCCATTTTGCCATATGCCTATCATAATTTTAGTAGCATCAAATATCTGAGGACTGAATTGATTCTTCTCCTATAAATGAGTCTTCTTATATAGATCTGGGGTAGCACACACTGAAAATAGCATTCAATGACAAAAATATTGGAAATGTGAAGTAAATGTATATTTAAAAAGACAATTGTTAGTCTTTAATTCCCAACCTTACATCACCCCACCAAGAAAAAGCAAACAGTTAATTAAAATTTATCAATAATACTTTACACTTGATATATCACCTATTCTTTAATGCATCTTTGAAAAATCCATTGAAGCAAACATACATTATCTTGAATTTATAAGGGAAATGGACAAATGAAAAGTTTAATTGGTTCATCCAATACCAGGCTTATCCAACTAAGCTTTCCACTAACCCAAAAAATGCAGGTAAAAATCAAGACACCTCTCGATTTTTCTGTGCTGTAATAACAAATAAAAAAGTCAAATTAACTCAGGATTACCAATTACGTTATTCACAGGATATGTACATCTTAAAATTAATTATTCTAGCTGCATTGTTCCACAAGTTATTTCTATCTGGTCCTAAAAAAACCCCAAACAAAACCTGTAAATTTCTATCTTTATCAAGGATCTTGCTCGCCCTGTGCTGAGATGCACTAACACTATGTAGTCAGAGCTAAATGGATGCTGTAGGGACAAGGACTACCAGCTCTAACTACAGCCTGAAGTTTTGCTTTCACACAATAAAATTTCCATTCTCAGAGCACTGTGCTTTGGTCACTAATCCTAACAAAGCTTTTTAGGAACTTAATTATGTTTGAGCTTGTAAAACTCCTTTGAAATTCCCCAAAGGTTTTCAGCTTATCCTGTGACACCCACACAAGCAACCTTTTTGTGCTCACATAGACTCCATATGTGTTTTCTTAGAAAGTCAAGCTAAACATTTAAACATAGGAGAACAGATCTCAAGGAATCTCCAGGATTCCTTTGCCAATCTGAAAAGGTGCCAAGGATCAGTATAAAAATAGTGAAATTGTGACCTACAGCCAAAATTGTATAGAAATGTGGTATCTGCATGTGATGATAAAGAAGGGCAAAGACTGCAAATCAGGGCAGAATAGCACGGAGGGGTTCCCTGAAAAATCAGTGTGCAAGAAGTGGACTTTCAGAAATCAATAAACATCAATTTAATATTTTGCAACTTGGCTGTTTTTCCACACCGCATATTAAATAAAAATAACAAAAATATATCATATGAACATGGTAATGACTGAAGAGGTAATGACTGATTTTAGAATGAACTTGCCATGTTCCTTTATGTCAAAGCTATGATGTCATTTGTCATGTTGAAGACAAAAACATTATGTTAGGGGCAATCTTATCCAAAACTGACAAACAAAACTACTTAGAGAGTTAGCTTGTAACTAGGTATATTACCTATTAAGTGTATCTTTCATAGACTAATTATTTTAATATAGAGACCACGTGAAGCTGTGTCAGAACTAATCACAAAATCACAGAACATTCTGTGTTGGAAGGGACCCAGAAGAATCAAGTCCAACTTGTAAGTGAATGGCCCATGCAGTGATCAAATCCACAACCCTGGTGTTATTGGCACTATGCACTCACCAACTGAGCTAATCTCAGATTAAGTGATGTATGTCAAAGCCTAGCTGTAACATGTCAACTGAATACAGCTTTATGATTAAGTTTTGAAGAAAAGCTACACATTTTTTAGGAGAGCAGAAAATCACTGCAAATGTCAATGTCTTCATATTTCATACACATACAGAAAAAATACTGCTTACATATTTTTCATAAAAATATATAGGAAAATAAGAGACTGAACTATAGATACCATTAGTATCTCATTCCCTACCTGCCTAAATTTTCTAATTAGTTTAATAATGCTTCAATATCATATGGTAGCTTACTTAAGCTATTTTAAACCTTAGCTTTAAATCTCTTTGCCATTGACAAATTCAGTGTCAAGCTTCATGTGCTTTTGTTTCCTCATGCTTACCTATCTGTGTATTTCTGAGGACAGTCTCACTGAAATTTCTAGGTTTCTTACAAATGTGAACACATTTATTTTCCCATTTATTTTTATGTCACGTCTGGCTGGTAAGAGGCACTGGGACCCTTGGGCTAGAAATGGTTGTAAAATGCTCAGCAGCCTGATCAAGAGATGCACATTCTCCTGAGATTACAATCTCGCTCTCCAGCTTTTGTACGTTTGTCTGAACCTCTGTTAAAAGCTTATCAAATTTAAAAGTTCCAGTCCTATATTTCCTTATCCAAGTTCTTTCATTAAGCAAAGTAGACAGTTGGAAATATTTTGCAGTATCATTCCCTCTCTGCAAGCTTTGCTACATTTAGCTTTTATCATTAAGCAACTGGAAATGATGCAAAGTAATGCTCACACCAAATCAAGAGTGTATTTCTTTTGTTTTGCTTTTTTTCAGGTATGTGCTGTATATTCTTTCATTCCTCACCACAAGATTGTCCCCCACTCTCAGCTCTGTTTATTTTTTCAGAATTAATTTGCATTTTCATATGGCACAAAAATTAAAAAACTGCATAGGCCAGGCTAAAGCCTGGGATCAGGCTAAATAATTTTAAGATCTAGGACTGTCTAAGGACCAAAAATATTTTTTCATGCTATAATTCATTCTGCATTTATAGCCTGCTGCTTGTTTGAAGGGAGATGGTTGTATGGAAAGGAAACAAGAATATACACAAGGGAGGACCATATCTGATGGATGAATGGAGTTGCAGTCTTCAAGCATATGGATGAAAGAAGTGTCAGTTAAGTATAGGAAAGTGAAGTTGAGGACAAAATTGCAACCAGAGCTTTAGAGAGACCACAAGTTTTTCCACTGTTGAAGAAACACCCAGTTCTCTTTCCCACAGAACAGAACATTAAATAATCTTTATTAAGATGTCATTTTAACTTCTATGCAAAAATAAAGATTCTTTCTCCACTGAAACAAAGAAGATACAAACCCAAGAATATTTGAATAATGATTCAAAAGTTAAGCAAATCAATATGGTTTTGGTTTCATGGAGATATTAGAAATAAATGTTAACTTTGGGATAATGTCACTCCAAGACAGATAAATAACTAAGTTTTATTGTAAACAGTAAGAAGTTGTAAACGTTATTTTCTCAGACTAACTATAAAAGATAGCCTGAAATGACTAACTGAATAAAACACAGGGCAAAGACATAATTACTTAATAGTTTTATACATACAGATTTTTCTCTCTTTTTTATAGAAGGAGATCCAGAAGACACATATTCTTGAAATTATATATAATGTAATTTCTCAGAAAGATCAAATCTCTATTGAAGTTAGTCTACTGAAAAATATTTAAGCATTTGAATGAAATACCATCTACTTGAAATAATTACTATAACTAAAATAAATACAGGTGATAGCATGGGTGAAAGAAAAAAAACACATGTATCTCAAGGAATCTCATTTGTGAAAAATAGTTAGTCTGGCTAATCTATCATGATGGTGTAAATAGGCATGATGCAAAATCTAATTAATGAAGCAAAACTGAAACAAAGTAAGTTCTTAAGCAAGAGCAACATAAACAAGACAGGAGAAGGATAAAGAATTCTGGTATGTGCCGAAGACATAGATCACAGAATCATAAATATTAGGAAAGACCTCCAAGGTCATCAAGTTGTGACTTTGAGAGTCTTGTTTTACTTCATTCTAGTTTCCATGGGAATACCTTAAACTCCCAAATGACACATATAGAAAACTCATATATAGTTTCAATTAAATGTAGGCCTGTGAGATACGTGGGAGCAAGCAATCAAATATTTAAAGTGGATTGATAAATTACAGAAAGACTTTTCACTCACTTCAGTTGCAGCAAGAATTCTTATGGCAGTACATTGTACATAGGATAGAAATCTGTTCATAAAAGTCCACAAATGTAGCTCTAACAAAACAAAACTACTAAACTGCAGTTAACACTAAAATATACCCTTATTGTACTGTTTTGAAGACTCAAGGCAATTTTGTTAACTTTCAGAGCATAAACTCTCAGTAGGAAACGTCAAGATTTTGCACCATGAAAAGATTGAAACCCACCAAAGAAACAAACCTTCCCCTCAACCTAGATCAAAACATATCTAGAAACCAAACCTTGCCATTTGCATTGTTCAGATGAGTTTCAAGCACAGTAACATAACATGATTTTGACTGCATAATAAAAATGATTTAGGCACATATTTAGATTTACTGCTTGCAAGAAACAGCATTTTTCTAGATTTATAAGACATTAGACAGTTCCTAGTAATTGAAATGAGCTTTTAAAAACCATAAAAATCAGAAAACAACAAATGTTTGCGTAATTTCTTTTTAAAATGCCCTGCAACTTTAATAATACTTAAGACTAGGTAACATAAAGGATCCAATACAAACCAAAAGCAGGAAATACCAAATTTGAGGTTGAAAATCAATCCCCAAATGAAGCAAGATGTATGATTTGTGCAACATTAGGTTGCACCACTTTCTGTGAGGAAAAGCAAGAACAGATATTATATTAAATATACCTCTAAACTACACCATCCATATGTGTTAAAATTATATCCTTACACTTAAATCTAAGCTCTTGCATGAAAAGAAAAGACAGAAAGATATTTTCCCTTTCTTTTGTGGACAAGGTTATTATGTGCATTAACAGTGAGTTACAGATGGTATGCTTTAGCCTACAGCAACTCAGAAAGCCACCAGGACTGATGGCACTATCATGATAAACCCCTATGTATTCCTACGCAACTATACTATTTCACGTGCATGCCTATTGGTCATGACTTCATAACTTTTATGACACAGTAAGAGAAACAGCAGAGTTTTCTGGCTTGAGCTCTGTTCCATCAGCAGTACAATCACTAAAAAAATGGAAACTCTCTTATATACATTATATAATCTGTTATATTTCCTCTTTCCTGGGGGAGGGAAGAGATAGAGCAGCCTTGGTGGGCATCTGGCACACAGCCAAGATCAACCTACCTCATATTGATATATAATTTACATGTTGAAATTAGTATTTTGATTCTTGTCTAAAAGAATGAATTACAGAAATCAAGTCTGAAGATGTAGAAAATGGTGTATCATTATGTCCACAAATCAAAGTTCATTGTCCAAAGCAGACCAACATGACTCACACAATACACAGAATTCTACAAGGAGCAGAATCCAGCCTCTTTAAATGTCGAATAGAAACCAAACTAATAGGCATTAAATTCATTATGACAAGGTCAGTAACTAGGTATTTGGAATAAAGAAGCACCGATTTCAAATGGGGTGTGTGTGTTTGTTTAGTGGCACTGATTTCATGTTCATCATAAGGTCTAATGATATATAGATATTAAAGCAAAAAAGAAAATGTCAAGTAGATTATGGATTGAGCAAAGAAATATGCTACTACTACAGTGTTCCCAACAACATGATTTGATTTAAGATAAATAAAAGCCTATTAAAAAGTTATGCAGCTGTGACTGCTAAAATACGTTTTGCTACATGCAGGATTTACTGTAATGTTTGCATTGATGATTTGATTTTGGAATCCTTTTCTAGTATTACAATGAAAAGTAATTTAAGACAAGAACTCAGGTCTGGTTTATGTTCAAAACAGGATCTGTAAATAGGACTAAATATATTTGTTCTTCAAGGATTTCCTTTGCTGTGCAAAATGCATGAAAAGGATGAATCTACAGATAAAGCACCATTCCTACAAGCTAGGGTGGGTTGGCATTTCCACTCCTTAACTAAGTGATTCCTAAACTTCTACCAGTGAGTCAGTTTTTTCCACACTGGATGGCTGCATCATGATCAACTTCTTAATCTTTTGAAGAAATTTTATTTGAAGAGAGTGTAAGGAAAATAGTTTGGTTAGTGCCATGAATGCAAAGAATAAGTTGTCTTACACATAATAACAGGAACAGCAGCAACAATCACTGGCACCTAAAGATCATATTAATAAAAATTCTTTTTATAATATAAATCCTTGAAATTTATGTGAAGGCACAAGCTGTCTCCTGGTGTTAAAGTGCTCTGGTTTTACACTTCAGCAACAATCTAAAATACACGCTTCTGAAATTTGCATTATGGATTTAGGTAATAAAATTCTTCAAAGATTCCATCCTTCCTATGCATTTTTTATTCTCACATAGTGCTGCTGTGCCAGTAGGATTACATAATTCATTATTCCTGCCTAGAAATTCAATGCAAGTCTCCTTAGCCTGAAGAGGACTTAATCTGCAAGTTATTCATCCAGTGGAGAAGCAGCCACAGCTGCAAGCAATGAGCTGCTCAGTTCTCAGCTCCCTTGGTATACTGGAGAGGAAAGTCTACCAAGAAATTACAAAGTTCACACTGAAGTAGGGTGAACATTTCTAAGAAACAGACATAAGACAGTGGGACTAGGAAAAAAATGAAGGGAGAGGGGAAGAAGCAATGATTTACTGCAAAGGAATGATGGGTTATCCTGTCCCCATCTGAGCCATACTAACTACCAGCAATGCTGGGTGAAAGGCCAAATAAAAGTGCATTCAACTCAAAACAATTCAGGCATAGACTGAACTCAGAACTATATATACAGAAACTATATTCTGGAAATCAGTAGTTGACCTGCTGCTAATTCCTGTCTTGCTCAATACTCCTGCAGCACTTACCATTCTGAACCACAGATAGTGCAGTCCTAAACTGTTAATCTAAAGGGATGCACTAAGGAAGTTCAGATGACAAATAAATACAGGACAGGAAATGTCATTTTCATGATAATATTTATCATAAAAATAAAGGCATGCATCCTTCAAATGGAGCAAATAGCTGATGTTGAAGTTCCAGAAAAATGATCTTATATTCCTTGTACTTTATAAACATGTACCTTCATTTTTTTTCCTCTTAATATGTCAGGCTCACTACTCTATTTCTATATTTTTTTACATGCTTACACACAAATCTATTAATATTGGCTTTCTTATGACTGTCAGCACCACCACTACCCATTAAGGTATCCCAAAGTTTTACAAACATTTATGAATATTCATCAGATTCCTATGAGATACTAGCATTTTATTATCCCTATTCTACAAAAATCCCCTGTTCCCTGAAGCAGAGAGAATCTGTGGTACATATTACCACTAATTATGGGTGCCCCTTTCCTTGACAATTTTTGTTTTTTCCAAACTTACAAATAAAGAGAAATCCCATTCATGTGTACTGTGACCTTTTGTTCTGCCCTTCTGCAATGTCAAGCCCTCAGTTCCTGAATGATGATAAAAGGTACAGCAAAAAATGAAGGATCAGCTGGAAAGCAACATGCCTTGTGACAACCTTGTGCCTCTAAATGCAGAGAAATTCTGCAGTTCAGGAAAAAGCTTGTCTTTCCTGAACTCAGTGTCAAAAATTCCATAGAAATGAATGGGATCACTGCCTCCAGAGCAGCAATGCTCTAACACTGGCATTCCCACTTAGTCCTCTCTATGGCACTAAACTAGAATTTTCAGACAAATGAGAGTTATAGGTTTAGAGTTGTAACTGACGTGTACTTTGAATGAAGTTAATGTTATCTCAGAAACAGGCTCATCCTTAAGAGTGGACAGACTCATATTAAACTGAAGTAAATAAGGCAGATAAGCAGCTCTCAAAGAATACATTCCATGTACCAAGATTAGAAAGTGCAAACAAACTAGTCTCATGATTTTGGCTACATGGCAAAAAGCATCAATAGTAAAAGTATTTCCCATATCGGTACAGATAAATCCAAGGCCATGGAGATGACTAAAATTTTGATATCTAAAATATGAAGTATTTTGCACTAAATTTTGAAAAGTGGTTTGAACTATCTCTGAAGCTAAGGTGCAGGGAACATGACAATTAGAATTGTCTATATAAATTAATAGAAGTATATAACTTTTCTGATATGGCATTTTGAAACAATATAATAATGGTATGTAAAAAGCACTTATGTCATTTTCACAGTTACCTGTCTCACATCAGAGAAATATCAAAATGAAACAGTAACTGTAAAAAAGATTAATCTCCTCAACCAAGGGATATGATGACAATTAATATCCTGCACTGTCATCTTCAAGATTTATACTTTTCTCATGTGTTTTCTCCCAAAGGCTATGGCAGTGACTGAGTATGTTCCAAAGGCAAGGTTTTCATCCTTTGATAACAACTGTTTAGGCTAAATGTAAGTATCAGCATAAGAGATCTTATATGAACTCAATAAAGCAGACCATAGTAATCTTTGAAAGTCAGGTACAGGACTATCACAGCCATGAAACCAGTGTTCAGAAGATGGAATTTTCAAATCATCCAAATCCAATACTGGAATTAACAGATGCAGAAGTAGTACTGAAAAGAAGGAAAATATCTTGTCTTGAGATTACTGACTTGAATTTCAGGAAACACTAATACTTTAAACTTACCTCACACTCATTAATATGAAAAAAAAAACAAACCCAAAATCACAGGTATTGCTATCTGACCTTTACATTCACAGAAGCAGAGAAATGGATGACAGACATGAAGGCATGTGTGTAAGATCTTCCAGGAAACTTGCCTCCCCTTTCTGAAATCTGAATTTTGCAACAAGAATATGAATAGACTGAAAAACCAGGAAAATGCTGCAACTTTTTCTCATAAGAAGCAATTTTTATTTGTTACAGAACATAAAGGAATTTGTTCTCTACTCTCAAAAAAAAAGCCCATCCCATCAGAAAGACATGTCAAATGAATTTCACGCTCCTCTTCCATGCAGATAAATGAGACCATGGAGGTTAAAAAAGTGAGAATCCCCAATCCCCTTCCACCTCTCATATGGAGTCATTTTCTGCTGGGAAACAAAAAATTATTCTCTCCTGGAACTCAATCAGAAGGCAGACCCATCAGTCAGTAGCCAGCATATGATTCAGTTCAGCTTTTCAATTAAGTTAAAAAGTCCAAAAGTCACCAAAAAAAGGTTTTTGAATGAGAGGGTTGCCTCCTTCTAACTCTTTTGAATTGCCTGCTGAGCACTCCTGTGAATCACGCCTGCTGCAAGAGGAGCACATCTGAGTTAAGAAAGCAGGGATTTTCAGTGACAGCTGGCAAGCAGACACTCCCTCTATCGAGGGACAGCTTTCATTCAACTAAAAGGTAGGACAAACCCCAATTCCTGTAGCTGGACACCATAAAGAAACTAGATTAATGGTTAAAATACATAGCAATTACAATGCTCCCTCAACCATAGTCTTTTCTATAAAAAGAAAAATGTTGATTATAGATGCCTCATAAAACACGCTGATTCTTGCTTATATTTTATAATTATACTAGCAAACATTGAATAATTGAGTAATAAATGCTATTGCAAGTCGGAAAAAGACATGCCTTTCAAATCTTGGGAAATGATACAAAATGTTAAAATAGCACTGAGTATTCCACTTATGTTAAATTCAGTGCTTGAACTGCAGAATGATTTAGCTGTGCCTTCAAATGCTTTAAATATTCCTTCATGCAATGTACACAATCAGAAAACTATTTCTGCTGTAATTCACTCACATTTCCAAGGCAATGCATTTTGAATAGGGGGTTTTGTCCTACTTGTTAAGCCAATTGAAAGAAATACTACTTGGCTCCCAGATTAATCATATGTTAGATTTTTATGAGCCTGATCATTTAACAAATAGCTAACAATGAACATTTCCTGTGTGTTCAAAAGACTTCTGTTTAAAATATTCCAGAGTAGCCTTGTAACACTTACAATAGCAGTAGGCAAAACCGCTTGAGCTTTACAAAACGTGAGAGTTGCACAAAAGTGCTGAAAAATTAGATTGAAAACAAATATTAATTTTCTTTCATGTGTTTTGAAGTCTGTTCTTGTTTAAATACACTGGAAATGTATCTATGTGAAAAAGTGTAAAAATAGGGTTACAAAACCGACTGTCTTTTTTGAGGGGAAGCATCTTACTACAGCTTTAAAACTGAGGCTGCATTGAAAACTGACTAATTTTTTTCCTTTAAACAAGACTTAAGCAGATACCTTGCATAAATGTTGGGGGTTTTTCCTAACCTCCCAAGATTTCCTTTAAAATGATTTGTCTATTTTTAGGCCAAAGAGAGGGGAATGTTTCAGGTATTTTTCATAGTCTGCAGAGTAATGTTCAATGAATAAATTTTACTCCATCATCCTACTTTAAACTTAGGCTCCTCAGCAGCCAATTGTGGTGTTTGCCTTATATTACTGAAAAGTTTAAGATTTGATAATTGTCTTTTGAAGGTATAAAAATTAACTTTCAATGAATATTCCAAATGACCCTTACCATGCCAACTATTATTGCTGCAATCTATGGACACAGACAGATTAAGCTAAATATTTTCAAATTACTCACCTCAACAAAATAAAAAATCCTCTTATCAGAGAGTTGCTGAGTTATACATTAATAGGGAAAGGCGCAGATTTGGCATAGGAAGCCACCAGTACAACTTATTTTGTTATCTTATCTTACAGTTCCTATTTTAAATTGTAAGTATGGACTTATCTTTGCCAAACAGCTTCTTCATACCTGAAATTAAATAATGCATGGTGATAACTCAGAAGAACTCATTAGCTTGCTCAGTATTAACAAGTGTACTTCACACCTAATCTCCTTGCAGAAGATTATAGTTTTTACTGTTGCTGTATCTGTAATGTATTTACTTACACACATTTGTCCCAGTTCTACTAGAGCTTTCGTTATCAGAGTTTCTGAGATGCATCTTAGCCTCATGCAGGAACTTACACACCAGGACATAAATTAACATGCCCCAAAACACATCCGTAAGAGAATAGAAGCTGTCACAGCTACAGCTGTCAATTATGGTCTGTGGACTTTCTATATAAGAGGAGTGGGGAAGCAGAAAATCAAGGTACACGAATGCTGGATTTGTTTGTTAAGTTTGCAATTTAAGAAAAACCAGAATCTTAGAGTTGTTTGGTGTTTGTTTGAAGAAAATAAGTCCCTGGATTTTAAAATACAGTGCTTTAATGAAGGCAAAAAGTCAGGGCAAAGAGATTTCAAATCCATGCATATGTCTAGGAGACGGAAATGGCCTCTGGTACCAGAAGCTGACGTTGACTCAGGGTCCATTTTGCTGCAGAGCCTCCCAACTCCCCAGTGGTCCTTCAAACTCCTCTCTCCTAAAGCCTCTGGCTTTACTTCTTTTATCCCAGTTCTTTCCATATCTAATCTTCCAAACAAAGCCAATGCTTTGCCTCTTAAAGTTCCACTCTCCTAATGCTTTCCCTATCCCTCCTGCTTTCCCCCCTCTACTTTTCAGTTACTTTCCAATCCTTTTGGAATAGAACAGAATAGACTAGAATAGACTAGTTCAGCTGAATGGGACTCAGAATGGTCACCATTGCTTAATCACTTCAGATCTAAACAAAAGTTATAGCATGTTATTGTACAGATGCCTCTTAAAAACCGACAGGTTTGAGACACTGACCATCTTTCTAGGAAGCTCTTTCCAGTACTTGACTAACTTATTGGTAAACAAATATATCCTAATGTCAAGTCTGCCTCTTCCCTAAGGTGTTACCGTCAAATGCTTTCCCATGGAAGCTTGTGGCATACAAGCCCCCTCCCAAAATAATTCTTTTCCTGATCCACTCCTTCCAACTCCATACTGAACATGAAATCTGCACGCATCAAACCCCACCTTTCACCAGACTGGTCTTGTAGACCACAATACCGGAATTACTCAATATTGCTCAATACGCTCACTACTTTTTGTGTTTTCACTTCTGCGTAACAAAATACAACCACTGAAGACACTTTTATAATGTGAGCAACACTTCCAGAATTAGGCATGTTGCTAACTCAGTTGGACTGATTCAGGGCTCAAGACTGAATGTGAACATTTGTGCTTCAGAAAAGCCAATTAATAGTCTTTCATCCAGGCATTTGCAGTCATACCGATAATACAAATTCTGTAACACGACACAACCTTTTTAAGGAGGTCTGTTCAACCAGGTCATCCTGTAACCCGGCATGTTCTTAGAAACTCCTCAGTTATGAGGTGGAGGATCCAGGAGGACTGCTGCAGGGAGTCATCACCTGCAAAGATCTGCACACTGAGCACAAGCCCTACTCACACACTTATCCTCACAGACCAGACCAATAGGAGCAGAATTAAAATCAGAGAAAGCCAGACAGCACCCCAAAGAAAATGTCCTTCCTTTATGCCTAAACTGCTAACGTCTTCCAATACCATTAAGAATTTAAAAGTACTTACTTTTTAACACATTTTTGCATGTAAAGCAGCCAAACATATTTTTAAATGTGACATCAAAATTTTTATTTTTGCAGAAGACCTAAGCTGTTGTTACAAAGAAAACACTCTTCCTTGATTTTAAAATGGGTGTACCAGAAATCCCTACACAATACAACACACAGACTTCCTAAAATCCATGGCCTAAGACTTTGAGGTTGGTAAAAGAGATTAGCATGGCTTGCCATGAAAATTCATAACTGCACCATTTAAAAGCAGACTGGAAGAAGAAAAGTATATATTTTGATAACTGTTCCCTAAATTACTTTGTGATAAAAATCAAAGGAGAATATCCTTAATAATATAAGATGGTGTGAGAGAGAAATACACTAGACAATATTGTTTCTTCTAAACACAGATGTTGCTGATTGAGCTTTATTTTCCCATAATAGTCCATTACTGGATGCAACTTTTAAAGATTCAGCGTATCTTCCATTGGTAGCCTAAAGAAACTTCAAAGTGTATGAGGGCATAACATCAGTCAAAACTTCATTATTTTCATTTATCTTTCTATTCTGCCAGGACTTGACTTATTTAGAGTGCACTACAACTTCAAGCTATGCGCTCAATTTACTTCAAGCTGGTATATGATGATATAACAAATAAAGTCTTCTAATATATTTACAAAATAGATTGACATAGTAAAATTAACTTTATATTGAGCTGCATTAAGGAATCACCAAATTAACATCACTCTATCAAATATTGTTTGGCTTTGGACATCTTTTTTCACACAACAACATTTTTCAGTAAAGTGCTTGCTATCTGGTGTCCAGGTATTTTTTTTTACTGCCTCCTTCAAACTTGGTGGCTTTCTGCAAGCATATGGGAAATTGCAGCTGTCCAGGCTTTTCCTTGTTACTACCACTTCCCACTGGACTTGGACTGATCTTTCAGCTATAAATCAATTATCAATGCCCCACATGCAATTCCTTAAAGGACAGTTTCTTATTTATTACTAATCACACACCAGCAGTTCCAAGTGATGAATTTTGATTTTTAGTTTCCATGAAACAGCATTAGAGCTATTTATTTTTGCAGTAAGTAATTTTCTGGAGAAGTGACATTACCGAAAATTTGATCATAGCCTGGAAAATTACAGACTGCAAAAATAATTCAACTAGTAAATTCTGCAGCAGTACCTCATATTTACATCTTTCAGTATTACCTGCTCCCTTGCAGTCCAAATGGTATGGCTGGTCCCAATCAGCCACAGATACAGTCCTCCATTTTCCCACCAGAGAGGGGAAGCACTGTAACCAGGGACTCCAGTTTCTGGACTGGATGACCATGGATACCACACACACACTGTGGCCCAGCAACACTCATGTTATCAACTTTCGTGTTACATTAGAGAAATAAATAAATCAGTGAACAGAGTTCAGTCAAGACCAAATATGAAATCACACTTAAGGTCTTCCATGGAAGTATCAGCCATGTAGACAATGATAGTGGTGTCTGGGAGACAACTCAGCCCTAACAATGATAAGACCAGCAAACACTTTTGGTGAAACATGGGAAAAGACAAATACCACACAATTCAGATAAAGCATAAATCTACTGAAAATAACTTCTAAACAAGAAACAGAGGAACAAGGATTTGGCTAAATCATACTAAAGCCATTGTTTAGCTCAGTATTTATCTTTCTGTAACATTTAATACTTATATGGACCACAGAAACCACCACTGACACTTGCTTCAGAAGGAAGTGATATGAAAAAATCAAACCCAAAGAATTCTACTCAGCAATTTACACCAAGGAAAAAACTAGAGCAGTGACAATGCTGCAGAAAACAGAAAACATCTAGACCTTAAACTAAGAACGTCTGCCTTTTGCAAAGACTAGCTTTAAACCTGTACTGAGTGATCCATTAGGACATAATCTTTTAAGACTCAGGATATAATTAGGTAGTAATTCTGGGGAGATAATGTTTCACAAATACCACTGCTCGCAGTTTCCTACCCCAGCATCAAAGTATACATGGATTCTTTGAATGATAGAGGTTGTCATCCCCCATAAAGTGGCAAAATAGCTGAAAGGAAAAAGACTGCATTCAGTGGATTCTTTTAACAACAGAATAGGTTAGGGAGAGCAGTGCTGCAAGCCATGATCAACTTCTAAGCAGTCAGAACCAAAATGAGCATAAGGTGATTAATTTGTATTTTAAATGATAGCTTGATGTTTATAAGGAAGTGCAGGAGGCAGTGGCTGCAGTCAATGTGCTTGAGGCATTACCTTGAGTAGCACTGTATGGTATTTTTAGGATGGCCACTCAGATAGGTGGCATTAAAGAGCATCATAATCCTTTGTTAGGTCATTCTGCAGATGGCAGTGTATGTGCAAATATAACATACAGCATTGGGCAGGTGCTCTTACTTTGGGAGTCTGGATGAATACAGAGATCAAGAGCTGTTCTCAAAATGGGCAGTAAATAGGAGTCAGACCCCATTTTATGGAACACAAGAAAACAACAAGCCATTAGGACAAGGTTGTCTAAATATAATCTATGTAACTGAAATAAGACTATTAAATCCATATTAGGACATCAGTTACCCAAGTATCAGATTCCTTTCAAAAAGCTGGAAAAGAAAAGACACAATACTGAAGTTAATTAAACTTGTTTGCTCTTCTGGTAGAAAAAGTGTCCTGATGTTCAAAATCTAAGACATGAAAAATGCTTGACCCCTTCCTACAACACACACTTCTCTCCAGTCTTGTTTCCAGTATGAAACAGTTTGAAATTAACTGGACATTATAAACCTGAACGCAGACCAGTTTGATTTCCTGCAGAACATCACATTGTAACTCAAGATGTCTCAAACTACTAAGTAAACCAAAGTTTTTAAGTATCTAGAGTGCACTGATATAATCAATCTAAAGTCATAGAGGATAAATTGCAACACAGCTTATTTCCGGGATTTCAGTTTACTTTTAACCACATAAGGGAACAAATGGCTCTGTTTCATATACAAGGTGCAGGTTTAAAAAAAAAATTATATAAAAAAAAATTGAAAAAAATAGCTGGAGTCAAAGACCTCAATTAAAAGTATGGGCTATGGAACATTGTGTTTTATGGACCTGTTCCTCTGCTGCTCACTCTTTCAACCTAATGCTAATGAAATATCCTTGTAATGCTCTTTCAATTTTCTAGAATGGAAGAAGACTAAATAGGTTGATTAGTTTTAGCTACCTCAGCTAAAGTGGATCCCAGAAGAACCTGACAACTGCCACACACGGCGGAAGGAAATGAGGAGAGCACAGGAGGGGGACAAGAGGACAGAGCTAGGGCAGAGAAACCGGCCTTTTGGTGGCAAGCTGCCAGCTAGATGAGCTCAGCTGTGAAACTCTGGCTTAGCCTGTAAAAACTCTAATTAATTGCACTCATAATTCCACATTTATCATAGAATACTAAGCATAAATATGCACATTGCTGTTTTGATGCAAGGTGAATTCATTACATGGTATGTCCCAGACCTAAAGCACAGAAATAGGGGGATGACAATTACCACTGTGATTCGGGCTTTATCTACATCCTTCTGCCTACGTTGAATTAACAGACTACACATATTACACATAAGACTTGAGCCTCCAAGTATCTACCCTTGAAAACACACATAAACCATTCCAATAGTTGTCACACTTCATGAGGGGAAAAAAATTAGGGTTACTGAGGAAGAAAGAAGTACATATCTTGCAGAAATTTAGGGGATACAATTTAGGAGGTATAAAAACATGGATTTGATAAAAATGATGTATAACATCTGGGAAATTATTTAAAGCCATTGCTTAAAAATAAGAGACAGATGTCAAAATTGGAAGAAAGTTATCCTCTTGGCATTTTAGATGTTAAGATTAGCTTTTGCAAAAATGTGTGTTAGTGTTACAGTTTCCTTAAGTTTATTCCAGTCATTTCTTAGGCCAAACATTATCTTGAAAGTTATTAAATCAGAAAGCAGCATTACATTACAAAGAAAAAGGGATGGAACACTTTTAAAATATGGAAAGTAACTTGAAAATGCCACATATGCTGAAGATATTACTTCCTTTGGCTTCTGTTTTTTTCTTATTATATAAGTTCTTTTGTGAAACAAATGACACTACTACACTTTAAACTGTGACCCCCTTTTCCTAGGAGCTAGGCTGGCACTACTTACAAGAACAGGCACTGGGGAAAAAAAAGGGCAAGAATCTGCCAATAGCCAAGGGATAAATTGTCTATATACAGTCTCTCCTGTCCCATGTAGATGACCTTTTCTGTGCTAAATTGAACACTTAAACTCTTGTAGTTAAACATATATGAAATTGCAGACTGAGCTTTTAAAGGTAACCATAATGTCGTATCTGTGGGAATTGCTCAGAGACACCTTTGGTTTGAAACAGAAATATTAGAATACTTTTAGCACTCAGGTATGTGTTATTTTTATTCTTTACAAATGCTTTTTCCTTTAAGAGAGATTGCTAGTCTGGAGGCTGATGTGTTTGTCCCCTGTGCTGATCTGTGTATGAACAGGTCTTCTCCATTCATTTCTCTTAGTATAATAAGAAAGCATAATGCAAAGGAATATAAGGAATAATTTTTATGTTGAATATGAATATAAAAATGCTACTGGCCAGTACTGAAGCTGCTTTAATATGATGGCTGGGGTGTGCTGCCATAAGCAAAACCTCTTTTCAGCCATGGAGGTCTTAGTTCACTATATACTTTTGTCCTATTGAAATAAGGAACCGGACATAAGGCGTCCAAAAAGTCACAGAGAGAAATTGTTAGGTTGAATTACCTCAGAGCAAACTTTCATATCAGTTATTATCTCTCACAAACACATTGCTCTTCAAGTTCTGGGAAAGGGTTAGTGCTTCTGCTTTCATAAAAATATAACGTCTCTTGTCCATTACACATAAACCTTTGACAATCAAAACCAATTGAAGATAGGGGCAAACTTCTCATATTTGCAACAATAGCCTAAGTGGTCAACAAATAATTCCAACAAGGTGCTACTTTTATTTAGTTCTATGTAGTCAAATGGATTAAAAGAGATATGCCTTGTTTCCATTTCTAAATTAAGCATATATGAGCAGACAATGCAATAATCACATATGTAGTTATGTAATACAGTATAGAAATATTCTTACACATAGAAAATGAGAAAAACAAATGTAGATTTTAAAAACTGCTATCATAAACTATATTGCTGATAATAAAAATTATAATCTGAACAAAATTAGGAAAACCAGAAAGAAAAAAGATTATGAAGAGATGTAAGGCACATAATGGTGACAAAGATGGATAGAGGAAGGATAAATAATGCAACTATGTTAGTCGGTTTTAGATACAATGCCTTTCTTGTTATGAACTGTCTTGTGAAAATCATACTTTTCTCTATTTCATCACATCATTTTTTAACACTTAAGTGGAAACTCAAAATACAGTGATAAAAATACCAATTTATGCATGAAGATTACAAAGTAAAAGCTATTTGCAGATCAGTTGACCTGCAATTATTTGTGGACTCAGTTCTCAGGCAAAAAAGAGAAAAAAACAACCACATTCCAACTTCAGAAAAACCCAGTATCCTCCTAGGCTAAACTCAAGCCACTGTTAATAATGTCAATATTTTCTCCATGATCAGTATTAATATGAATTTTACTGTTTTCCAAACTGCTATATAAACCAAATCAGTCTCTAGAAGAGGATAAGAAGATAATGATTTCTTTTAAGTCTACAAATAATAAACATCTGCCAATGTTATATCCCAACTAGGAAAAAGTATGCTTTCTCTACTACTACAGAAAGAAGTTCCATATTTTAATACTGAATGTTCAAATAAATAAGTAGTATTGTTCCTCCTTGGCCACTTTCAAATGTTTTAACAGACCTTTCAACTAACTTGGCACTGTCTGCCTATCATACCACGTTTGCGTAAAGGTCCTGTAGCCAAAGTAAGCAAGTTGTGTTTAACTAGCAAAGTCCAGTTTGGAAAGAGAAATTTTACTACTTGACCATAAGTTGGAATGGCTAAATTAGCGATGGGAAAATATTTCTTAGTCTTCTGTCACCTTTTCCAGGTTGAAGGTTGTCATTCTGTCTCTCTCTTTCACTATAAATACACATATGTGCAAAATTTAATTTGTTTTCAGTAAAAGAAAATGAAGAACATATGAAACTGAGCCACAAAATTCGCAGCCTTTCATAGTAGCATTTAGCAAAAAAAATCTTTTCAGGAAAAAACATATTAAAGCTTTTCCAACAAAAGTATTTTTGTATAAAAATTGACTTTTAACAAGAAACCTAGATTTTAAAACATTATTGATATTTCTTTCCATTGTGAGGGACAGAGGCAGTTTAGTTACTGAGGAATATAATGACATTTTTCAACAGTTCACTTCATGAACCATATCAATTTTATATCCATTCACATAAAAGCAACCAAATCTTGCATATAACTGCTCCTGTCGTTCTTTCAAGGTACAACAGCTCATTTTTAATATTGCATTAGTAGCACTGTAAATCAGTGTTTTACATTGCCTTTAGGCTAATTTGCAGGCTTTAACTAAACCATGACAGGGTAAGAACTATGCATAGATGAAGTGCAAGGCAATAGATTGATCTTGGTAATTACTTGTAGCAGCACCAAACAATTCGGACACTTCCTTATTTTTCTTTTTTGATCAATACCTACTTTGGGTAACTCCACCGAATTAAGTTGGGCTAGTATAAAGACTGAGTTGTAGTCAATGTCACAAGTATCAAAGCTGTGATTAGTCCTCAAACAAGGCATATTTATACTGTTTTCTGATTCTCCACATTTTTTTTTATGTATAACTACACCAATTCATCTAACTGCAATAGCTAGAAAAAGTAAAAAAAGCCGTCAGGATCCATTAGCTTCAATTTATTTTTTTAAAAGTAATTATCATCAAATTCACTTTTAAATCTCAAAATTTGTCTTTTAAAATACCTCTGGTACATGTCACTACTTCTCCTAACTCATGTTTGGAGGCTCCTCCTACCCTAAATCAGCCCCAAAATATTGCTTCTATCAGTAGTTCACCAAACACTTTTTAGAGATAAATTAAACTGTCTTCTTGATTTTCTCTATGGAGGGAAAAAACCCATTATCATACTAACCAAAAAGATAATTGTTTTGTGAATCATGTGAGCAGGCTGTGCAATTCTATGGGGATGTTTGTGTGCTGTAAGCAGAAATTGTTCAGCTGAATCAGCAATTAAAAGCATGAGTCAGCTTTTGAGCTAAAGAAGGTGGCTCTTACACTATTATCTGGACTAGCCTTTTTAAGAGACAAAGACTAATACTACCTAACGTCCCTTACACAAATACTTAGCTTTTCACATTGTCTTCTGTGTAAAGCAGGGCTTTTGATATGTCTACATTTCCAGAATACTAATACAAACTACATCTGTTTAAAACTAGGAAAGACAACAGCTCTAGAGTTCTTCAACGGAATGAGGCTGTGGAGTCTTTTTTGTTGTTGTTATTTTTTTTTTCTCTTTCCTTTTTTCTGTAAATTTATGTGAATCAAAGATATGTTACCTTAACATACGAGGTTAAGGTAAAATCTCTCTTGATACAAAGGAAGCATTTATTTTCTGTATAGAAGGGGACCTTCAATACATAAGGACTCCGGCCATCTCTTCAGTCTCTACTGTTTGTAAAACCTGCAGTAGCTCTGATTTCTCAGAAAAAAAGTGGTTCATATATAAGTTTAACTACAACAGACATTCTCTGCTACAAGGAAAATATCTGCTTTTCCAATGGGTGTGGAAGGATTTATCTTTCAGTTTCTTTAAAATCGCTCAATCACTGAGTGAAGTTCTAGGAACGCAATGTAACAGACACCAAAGCTGTTCTCTCTGGATCTGCTGCTTCACAGAATAATCCGTAATTGGTTATGCATATTTGTTACAAATCTGAACATTTGCCATGTATCAACTACCATATTTTGCAGTTCAGAAGGAAGAAGTTCTGTTCAAAACCATAAGCATACACACAATAGGATTTCCAGCCTCCTCAGTCATCCAGCTCCAAAGCCACTTTCCCCATAGCATCCAACAGAGAACTGCTGCGTGGAAGAGGCTCCTGCCAAATCCTAGTTTTGTGTGCTCTGGCATTTTGATGGAAATAGTTTGGTGTAAAAAAAAATTCTTTTTCCTTTCCAGCAGCGTTCTTTTTCCATTCTCCTTGTATTCTTCAACAGTACAACCATTTCTTTTTGCTGTAATTTGATAATTTATTTTTAGGTGACCAGAACTGGCAGTTCTACACAATCTGTTGGATACAGCAGTGGTATCTACGCAGGCAGGTGCAACCAGACTCTGCTTATACCCTGGGCTGGCTGCACTCAAGGCTGCATTAGCATGGATGTCCCCTCACTAATTAAGTATTGTGCTGCACCACTCCAGGATGATCCAGCTTCCAGTGAAGGCCTGCTCCACATCCAGCTGGCTTCTGCAGGACTGCAGGAGTCTGGTGCTAGCTGCATAGACATGTCCAATGTGCTCAGAGGCTCAAATATAAAAAAGCAGAATTTGCTTTGTGTAGCTGGCCAGAGGCATGAAATATGCTAAGGAGCACCTTTCTGTAAAGCTTCAGCTGCTAGAGAAAAGAGAAGTTCCCAAGAACTCAAACAGAAGTAAAAGAAATCTTCATGGGGCCAACTAGACATAAGCAATGGAAGATGTGATGCAGCACGTATGAAGAGTTAATAAATGACAGTCAGAGGAAAAGTACAACCTGCTACCACGGACACAAATAGAAATTGGCATCTCAAATTTACTTGTGTACATTTGGCAAGTCACAGAAAGGGTTTTATATCCACTCTTCTGGTCAACAAAAAAGGAGCTGCTTTGGTGTCTCTCAGCAGGACTTGCCAGATGCAAGTTCAGTCATGCATCTGTCAACAGAAACATTCTGAAGGGCTTCACGTAGGTCATGTAGGCTTTGGGCCTGCCAGGCTTGACAGAATTCCTTTGTTGACTCATATTTGCAGTCACAGCCTTATTTCTACTTTAGCCTTTCCTGTTTAAAGTCATTTTCCAGCTTGAAAGATACATTTCAGACTAATTTAGCAGACTATCCCAACAGGAAACGTTTGACAAGGGCAGGACTTTTGTCAATAGGGATGAAGTTAGGATCTAAAAGACTCTACTTAGAGATGCAGGGGACCAGTCTAGACATTCGCTCTGGTGAACAGCACAGTCTATCATTCTGCTCCCCATCATTTCCAAAGGAGATAAACGCTGTTCTGATGCATAACATATGAGTTAATTGAGCTCTATACATAAAAGCATTAATTAATATTTCTCAAAAGATAATGTCAGTGTTTAAAATTACTTTGGAAAATAGGACATTAAAGACTCTTGAAAAAGCTAAGATTTTGATGCACCTAAGGGGAAAGTCACGAGAACAGTAAAAGGAATGTACCTCCTCCTCTAAGTAAAAAATGCTTCTCTTTATTTTGAATTTGCAGAGAAACATATTAAATGGCATTTTTACAAAGCCGTAGCTTACCTAATTCTGATAGATATTTCTTGGATGTCAATTAGTATAAAAGCTGAATTTTTAAGTCATGAAGTAGTTGCACTCAGAGATTATAAAAAAAGGTTACATATTTTCTATGTAATTTCATAATTTTCTCTGAATTAATTTTACATTACTTTTCAAAAGCTAATTAGTACTTTGTAATAAAAACTTGTGCTTTTCCTGCACGGCCTGAAAATTGTGCTGGAATTAAATAGTGAAAATTAGGTGATGCTAGACAACTTTTCATCTCCATATACACAAAAGATGTCTTCTATAAAAAGTATATTTTTAAATTTTATTTGTGTACATCCAATGAGTGTGCTTATATACAGTTTATGTATATGTATGCATGTATATATTCCTAAGAACATATGTGCTGTATCCAAAAGAAAGATATGAAAATAGAACCACTGAACTGAGCGGGGGCGGGGGGGGGGGGCTGTTTTTGAAATGCAAAACTAAGAAAAATCAAGTTCTTTTCGAGATATAGGAGAGATTGTGTCTGTAGCCATTTATGACAGCTCCTGATGCTTAGATTCTCCCAAATTAAAACAAGTTCATATAGCACCTTGCCTATTAAAATGGTATTACACTATATTCCAATGCAGGAAAAAAAAAAGGAAATAAGGGAAAAAAAGAAGAAAAAAGAAAAGAAAACTAGGAAAAAGAGAGAGAAGCAAAAGAAACTCCTGACAAACAATTGAAAAATACGGTAACAAAGGGAGCTCTCCTATGTGGTGTGAAGTAGAATCAGGAGCAGTTGTGAAGTAACCAGAATAACCCACAGCTACATAAAGTCTAGGATGTTATGTCCTTAAAGATATGCTTTGGGCAGAAACAGAAGGTACTGGGCGAGCTTCTTTGGCTTGTATTATGACATTAGGAACGAATTATTCTAATGACCCAGTTTGGCTTTAGCCACTGAAAATATTTAAAATTACATTTTGCTCAAGGGACAATAACCTGTAGATACATGCCAAGGCTCCAGAGAATTATAGGGAAACCTGGTAGTGATTACTAAGACAGCAAGAAGACTCTTCAGTCTCATAGAGTTTAAATGAATTTGAAGAGAACAAGTACTGAGCAACAAGAAGAAACTTGAAACGAGTGGTGTATCATAAAAATATCTCTATTTGTTTCCTCCTGGAAAAAGGTTTTTTCAAGTTCACAGACATAAACAAGAGAAGTGCCCTGAATGCCAAAGGTGACCTGATGAAGTGGACAGCATTCTTGAGCTGTTACCACAGCAGGAACATTTCATCACCAGCCTGAGTTCCTCTGTAGCTTCTTGGAGCTTGGAGCTCTGTAGCTTCTAAGAGCCAAGAAGCAGGTTTTTCATGTATACATGCAAAATGGATAGGAAACTTAAAACTTATTTTTTATTCAGCACATCCAGGCTAGGACTCAAACTCAGATGATATTCAATTCTGTTGAATAAATAATATGGTATTTACAATGAGACAGATTGAAAATTCTGCTCTTGGATGGCATGACAGAAATCATAACAAAAAAATTAGAAAATCCAAATCCTTCACCAAGAGTAGATGGCGATTGAAGTTTCAGGATTGCTGACTTTTGCCTCAGGTTGCATTTTTAGATGAACATATTTTAAATTTGATGGACAGACTAGCATCTTTGGTGGTCTAATACTAAATATTGAGCTTTGTATATAGTGCTTTTGAAGAGAAGTAAAATATGACCTTAGTTATGTTCTAGCTAAATGTTTCTATTTAAAAGCAGTGATTCTATATCTACATGGTCAGACAATTTGCAGCAAGAACATAGTGTACAAGGCAGCAATTTCTTGCTACCTAAAGCCTTTATTCTAGCCAGCTTCAAAAATGTATTTCCCTTTCTGTTTGCGCCTTATTTTTCAAAAAAAGGACTCTCACCCTATGCTTGGCTCCATATGCTTAAGCTGCTTGGCTCCACAGAACCCCTGCTTGATAACGCATGAGCACCAAGAGCTGATAAAAGGAGCAGCAACAAATACTCCCATCCATGCCACGTTGAATGGTATAGGTAGAACACAATAGCACAAGAAAGCATCAAATACACTACAAAGCAGACAGCAAAGCTAAAGATATGGAAATTGGAAAGAAATGCACAGAAAAAAATGACTGAAAGACTGAGATAAGCCTTCAATTCTGTATTGCTTGCATGCTCTATGTATGAAACATGCAGTGCTCACATTTCTAGTTAAAAGCTAACTCTCTCCCTTTACACCCACTTCCATCAGCCCAGAGAGTCTTCAGGAGAAGAAACCCTCCAGCTCTAAAGGGAGCGAAAACACATCCTGACGTGGTATCAGAAAGAGGATAGCCTGAAAGCAAAACAGGCTTCTTTCTTTATGGTTTGCCATTTTGCCTTTTGCAAACTTTGGAAAGCAACTTTCAAGAACTGACAGACTGAGAAAAAATTAGCAGTATTAGCAGTAAAGGGAAAGGGGAGTTTTTTCAAAATGTATTCTTTTAATATTACGTATATTTGCTGCACAGGAGTGCCGTGAATTCACAGTGCACAGTGAGGCACAGAGGCAGCAAAGCAGAGCCTCTTCGGACATCACCAGACCTGTGGGCTGTGTTTAAGCAAACTAAAAGATGATAGTAGCAACTGAGGATAATGATACATGATCATCTGTATTTGTACTTACCATTTTAGCTCCTGCCATTAAAACAGCAGCAAACACACATATCTCTACACATGTGTATATGCCTTTTGTATGCAAGGTTCCTGTCATGAGGATACTAAGAAAACCTGGAGGTCTGTGTAATCATGACAGTCCTTAATACCTGCCTAACCACAATATCCACAAGGAAGCAAAGAGTGGGGGGAACCCTAAGAAATCCTTAAAAATAATCACAAAATGTGATTATTAGTTATATTCTGATTACTTTTTACTTACCATTTACTTACTATTCTGAGAGGTAAGGCCAAAGATGGATCATCTACACACATATGCAGTGCTTTAAAACTCTAATCTTCTCTCTGTTCTTACATGTTGCAATGCCCAACCAGTTTCAGAAAGCATTCCTAAGGGCCGCACCCCAAAATATATACTCATATTCCTAACCATATTTATAGTCCTGTACAGACTATTTTGATTTAAATGTATACAGGAGAACACAAAATTAACCGTCCAATCAGGTCCTAAATATAGAGAATTCAGAAAGCTTCTCTAAGTCCTCATATTAAAAATGAATATAACTGAAATTCAGAGCAAACATTCTGTTCTAGACTAACAAAAACAAATGACAGACTTCAGGAAAACAGAATTTTACAAAACAGTTCTTATCAACTTTGTAATTGTTTTTTATACTTCAAAAGTAAAAAAACACACTGTTCTGCAAAAAGAGCCAGGAACATTGCAATACTCATCTTTAAAAGGTCCTCCAAATGAAAACTTCCTAAATGCCTGGGATGAAGAAGAGAAGAAATCCCATTGGGAAGAGAAGGCAAGCCTGAAGCTAGTTTAGTTGTGAGTTTCAACTTTTCCAAAGCACTAGTTTTTTAATCTTAGAATCTGTTTGGCAAGAGGATCTCAGAGGGATGCAGTTACCAGTAAGGAGAGAGACAACACAGAGATAACAAGTGATCATGCTTTAAATTACAGTTACACATATGAAACATTTTTGTTCCTGGCTTTTTTTCCTTGGGAAGATTTCATTTTAATTCACAGTAATTGAGTGTTAATACATAACACTTTCAACACCAGTTTTTTGTAGATCAAATGGTTTTTAATAACAATATGAAATATTACGTCTTCAATAATAAAAAGTAAAGACTGTGAAACTAGTTATCCTTAAAACAAATACTGCTGCCCTGAATTGTAAAAGCATAAGAGAAAAGAGCTTAAACATCAAAATAATTACCTGATGTTATAGTTTGTTTCATCTTTAGTGGGAACTGTTTCATCAGTATTGGGTTTTCAGATAAAACACTGACAAATTTTCACCATTCCAACTGCAATTTCTTATACCTCATGCTTTTGCTTTTTCAGAAAGACTTGTTTAAAACTGTCAGTTCACTCTTTAAGAAGACTATCAGGAAAAAAACCTCTACCCTAGTCCTATACATACATCTTGCAAAGCAGCTTCAAGGCATTAATTCTTTCCACAAGCTTGGAATTTGTGACATAGTGGTATAATGTACAAAATATCCAATCCACCACTGCCATGAAATTTTATACAAATATTATAAATTTATGATTGCATTTGCACAATAAAGGCTTATTAGAGTTTGGCAGCTTAATGACCGTAAGAACTTATCTACACCTTTAGCCCCAAGATATCACACCTACTTAGCTTCTACACCTTTAGCCCCAAGATATCACACCTACTTAGCTACTTAATGGATCACCCTCCAAAAGAAATAGATTGTGTTTCTTTCGGAAGAGACAGTGGCACAATATAACCATGTCTGCTTTGTCTTCCAAGCACAAGGATAAAAACTTTGAGATGCTTCTTATGTGCCTGCATGTGGCATAGATGCAGAAGTTGAGCAAAAATGATGTGCTGTAGGGGTACAGGGAGCTGGTTAGGCTTTGATGGGCCATAAACTTGACTGCAGAAACTCAGAACCTCGTTGTTAGACTCTGTTTATAAATTCATTTTCTGTTAAATACAGACTTGGGGCATATATATCCTTGAAAAAACATCAGAGACCTAATCCACATTTGCATAAACCAGTGTAGACCCCACTGCCAAAAATGGAGTATTTTACTTCACATGCCACTGTGCAGTCATCTTAAATGTAAAATTACATGGCATCAGTCCTTGATTATAAGCTGTTTGTTGAGACTCGGACAGCCTAAAATCCTTTCCTGAACATTAGTATAACCTGGACAAAACATGTTTTCTTTCAAGCAGATCTTTTAGGTGTAGGGCATAAAATAATGAAAAACACAAAATGTAGTCTTACTAATCACCACTCTTTTGCAGTGGTATGCATGTAAGTATTCAAACCAGCTTCCCACAACTACTAGACACAAAAAAGCACCTGCATCTGAGGAGTCATACTAGTCCTTCAGGTATCTCAGGAATTAAGGATTCCAAGGACAGCATTTTATCAACTTGGGAGAGAGGCCTCTTCCAGGGCTTTGAACAAACACCATGAGGGAGTTTTCCATCAGAACAGCCAGATTATAGTGCATCCCACTCTATCATTCCATAGAAAAATGGTTTTAAAATACTGGACTTTTAACTTGGTCTCTACTCGTGAATCTGCCAAGTCTCAACAGAAACAGGTCCTTTGCCTCTATGTTTTTGACTTTTCATTCTCAAAAGACTAAGATCCTGTGTTCCCATGAGACCACTTAGAGACCACCCATGAGACCCTAACTGGGAGATTCATAGGTTGCAATACTGTAAGTTTCCAATCAAATTCTCTAGAAACTACAGATGGTTTTCTGAGAGAATATTAATCTTTACAGTGAGGTCTTCCTCTGCTTCTAAAAGATGATCCAGTAGACATTTAAATATTCCAAAGCAGTTTTAGAAAGAATGTGGCAAAACCATGTCAACAATCCCCATTAAGCTTGTAAAATAGTTCTTTCTTTGTCAATGCAAAAATTCATCTTGTCTTTGTTTGGCATTTTTGATCTCTAGAAACTGGTAAAGGTAGTAAAATTATCCTATACCATTATTAAAAGGTTTGCAAGGTTGACCAGAGATTATTTCACATATCAAATAAATTCTGCTCATACTCCTGCCAAATCTGTTTTCCAGCAGTGCTGACACTCCCTACATGACTAGCCTAAATATATTTTCCCTTAAAGTACCTGCAAGCTATGGGTGTACAAACAAACAAAAAACCTTGTTCTAAACAACTTGAGTGTCTCAGGGATATAGTACTGCCTGAAGGCCTCAGAGGGAGAGGTCTACCAGAAACATAGCATAGTTCACATAAACACCCTGCGGTCATCAGCACAGCCAAAGGTGGAATCCAACTCTGAAACCCAGTACAATTTATGTACACAGGACATTCCAGAAAAGATCTGGATTTAGACAGGTATAAAAAGGAAACAGGAGGAAAATATCCTAGTATTTTTATTTTACTTTTACTTATTAATACGTAGGTAAGCAAATACATCCCACCACAGGTCTATAGACACAGGAGGTCTATTTTCTGAAACAATAAGCTCTCTCTGAATGACCTAACACACATTCTAGGTGACTTAATATTTCAACACACAAACAGTGTTATGTTTATGTCCTGAAAAAAGGGGAATGTTTCAAGAAACTCAGCTTTATATAAAAATATTTCAAGGTGGTAAATGAAAGGGTTTGAATCAAAAAACAAACTCTGAATCTCATTCTTGTAACTTCTACTGAATTTGCAGATAGATCTTCTGTATACAAGACTCCTTTTTGATTCTACTACTTCTAAATCTAATACTAAGGCCTATTGTTCGAAAAAAAGCAAAATTCTTTTTAAAAAAAAGAGAAAGCCAGCATTCAGAATGAGTTTGCACATATAAAGATAGAACCTTGCCCTGTTTCTAGTGCAGAAATGGGTAACCAGATACTAACTGCATAAGCCATGCAATGGCAATAGAACCGTTGAATTTCATGTACCAGATTTAATGTTAAAACACGTGATGAAACTAGCGTTGATAACAGATCAAGTAACAACATTCGTTTTAGCCACAGCTTCCCAGATTCCACACATTTTGGGATGAAAACTAATTTGGAGAAACCCTTATTATCTGATGTTAAAAAGCTCTCCCCTAATCATCACGATACCTTCTTCCTCTGCAGAGAAACAGATATATTAGCTCTCAAACTGGAATTTTACAGCTTGTTAGATGACAAACCCAAAGGTTCTAGAAGAATTCCTTAAATTGCATGAGATAATCCTATAATTCAGAGTCCACATCACAATTTGGACTATGTGACGTGGATAAATGAATCTTTCTCTCCTTATCCTATTTCGTATCCCACTTTTAATTTTGTATGCAGCA
Organism: Climacteris rufus; assembly: GCA_013398175.1. Taxonomy (NCBI): domain Eukaryota; kingdom Metazoa; phylum Chordata; class Aves; order Passeriformes; family Climacteridae; genus Climacteris; species Climacteris rufus. The sequence continues at coordinate 1,631,194 of VZRZ01003594.1, forward strand.
GAATTACACTGGTGGAGTATCTGTGATCCATGGAGATCACCATCAAGGGGTGGAGAAGTAATTTAACATCACCTCCAGTAGGAGTCCATTTTTCAGTTTTGTTTTTTCACTGTTTATTGCAGTAACAGCAGCGGCAGCAAGTATCACCACTGCAAACAGGATGAAGTTTGGTCAGGTTGTCATGAGTTAATGAGTTCCTATCTTTCCTGGTATCTCCATATGTTTTTATATCACTAGTTTGGGAAGTATCTATCTGCTTCACATGAGTCCCTTTCATATAACTATATCTTGATTCTCAAAGCTTTGAATGTAAAAGCCTACTAGTTAAAGAACATAAAAAAAGAACACCCCTCACATTCATGTGATTTTCCTCCTATGAACTGCAGGAGACATTGAAACTTGTCATTCGAGTCAGGTAATAAGGCAAATGTCACCTATTAAACTTTGCAGCCCTGACGCATTCTCTGCAATAATAAAAGCTGCCACTGCATTAGCACTTTATTAAATGCAAGTAATTATCACTCTCCTTTGTGACAATATAATACTTGTAAAAATTCAATTTCAGCTACTTGAAATGAAAACTAGTCCTTTAATAATCATCAGGAACATTTAGGCTCCATGGACTCAAGCTTATTTTGCATAAGTGAGAGAGTATAAAAACTTTATACAGAATAGTAGAATTGTTTAAATGTCAAAAGACTTTAAGATCATCAAGTTCAACCATTAACTCAGCACTGCCAAGTCCACCACTAAATCATGTCCGTAAGCACTATATCTACACACCTTTTAAATACCGCCAGGAATGGTGACTCAATCCATTCCTTGGGCAGCCTGTTCCAATGCTTTACAACCATTTGGTAAAGAAATTTTTCTTAATATTCAATTTGAACCTCTGCTGGTGCAACTTGAGGCTGTTTTTTTGTCATATCACTTTTTACTTGGGACAAGACACCGGAACCTGCTTCAGTCTAACTTCTTTTCACGTAGTTGTAGAGAGCAATAAGGCCCCCCTGAGATTCCTTCTCTCCAGGCTAAACAACTTCAGTTTACTCAGCTGCTCCTCATAGGACTTGTACCCACCATATGCACATGTACCCACCAAAAGAATTTTCCTAAGTTTCCATTTAAATAAATTCAAACAGAACAGCAATATTTTAAATCCCAGATTTAATAAAACAAACAAATCCTTTATTTTTAAAGTGAACTCAGACAACTTTTATTTGTTCTAATTGTAAAAGTCTGGATTTTCCCTCCACCACCACCTTTGGCACCTGTTTTTAAACATGGAAGTTTAAAAACAACTCTGTGCCAATTGTCCAAACCACAGCAGGTAGTACAGTCAATGAATGAGACTATTCAGCAGGCTGACTACATGCTCCAGTGGGTACACTTGAAAAAGCAGCTCAGTTACACCTATTTTTCACCAACTGTTTGGAAGATTCCCCTAATTATGGGATACCAAAGGAAGCTGCATGAACTTTTTCACCCTTGGTAAAGTAGAAGTGGTTCCCACTCTTTTTTTTACCATGGTTTGTACTTTATTCACTGTGGTTCAGGGCAGTCTGACAGAAACCTTGAGTTCAGCAGGCACAGAAGTAGAACAAGATATTAAATAATCTAATAAAAATCAGTGAACAAATAGAGCATGAATTAAAAAAAAAAAAAAAAGTCCTCACTGGGAAAATATGACTACTTAGCATTTTTATATTTCTATGTGAACGCTCTTTTTAAACAAGAACATCAGAAACTTACTAAAATAGAAAGAAGATTTGCAGTAATCTTTAAAGACCAATGATATATTTCAAAATATTTAAAAATAATTTAAAACACACTGTGAAATGACACGGACCTACAGAAAACAAGCCTCTGTCCTCCCATCACTCCCAGGAAAGTTCGATTGCTTTTAATTAAAATCAAATTATTAAAGAAAAGTTTCATAAATCATTGTATTGACTCCACTGCGAGTGCAATCAACATCAGTCAGAAGGCTGAATATTAGCATCTCCAGCTAGGATGAACTGGAAACCTCTTTACCTGGTTATGTTTAAGTAGCTCCAGAAACAGTTTTGTGGAACTCCCTTGCCAAAATCTAAAGAAAAATTTTTGCATTTACTTAGGCTATTCAGTGACCATGCTCCTGGAAATTTTATTTTCCTGAGTTGTATACAAAGTTAACTGAACCCTTCTGCTCTTCCTCTCCGTGCAAGTCCTGCCATCACTTGCATGTTTGCATTCTTTTAAAAAGAACTAGTGAAAATAAAAAACTTTATATATTTAAACATTTACTCAATCAGAAAAGCATTTGTGGAAGAAAGGATGAATATTTAATATATAAACCAGCTTTGTGTTTTCAGTATCTTGAAACTAACCAGTTTTCCATTAAACCCACACATCTGAAAGAAGTTTCAAATTAATACATCCATTTGAACATTTGTTGTTTATACTTTCAGGAGCAAGGGAGGGAGAAATAAAAATGAGGGAGGAATAGGGTCAGGACAACAGCATACCCAAGGTATTGGAAAACATCTTTTCTAACACCAGTACTCCTGTTTAGTATTTTTTACTCTATTACCAGAAGTTCTCTAAGATGGATGAAAATTATCTTATCTTTATTCAAGCGTAATGAACATGGCCATAAACAACATAGCGTTGTTAGAAAGCATTCATCAATATTACTATCTATCCCAGAGGACTGTATCATCAGAAATCCATGCCAGTCTGAAAGCTTTCTCTATAACCTATGTGGAACACAACTTCTCCTGAGGTTTCAGCATGATTACTCAGTGTCTCTGCAAGTTAATTCAGCCAGAATACAACTATAAATATTTAAGTGGGTGTCATCTATTTAAATATACCGCTATACTAAATAGAGCTCTTGTGATCAATAGTTACCCGAGCTGAACAGAACAAACTGGTCACCAGTCAGTTTTGCAGTGCCAGAATAAATACAGACCATCTTTCCATTACTACTTGAAAGTGGGACATTTATTCAACCACAATTACAAGTGTTGAAAGAGTATAAGGACTTTCAGTCTATAAAAAGAGTAGTACAGGAGTGTAGGAGTAATAGAGTTTGTTTGGTTTGTTTGTTTAAACAGAATTCTTTATTATATCTCAAAATATGGATTCAGATAGGGCTGCACAGCCCTGCACATTACCCCGACAAGCCTCTTAATTAAAAAAGTTGACATACATTCTGAAACTCAAAAGAGATCTTATTTATCTTTAAATTAGCAAAGTAAATATTTTCTTCACCAAGATGTTTTCTAGTCCTGTGCAGTCCAAGCAGCTAGTGTTGGAAGAGAAAATACCTTCCATGTAAACACAACGCTACAATAATTACAAAACAAAACAAACAACAACAAAACAAACAAACAACCACCCAGATTTCTCATAGCCATTGAGTCAACAAATTTTCCCACTTTTTATTCCTTTGGGTTCATTTGACTGCAAGCAATAAAAAGTTGAAACTCCTCTATATTAGTTTTCCCCATCAGGTACAGTGAACACTTTGTCCCTCTGCACTCCCATTGAGGGCTTACCTGGCAGCTCTCATGGGCACATGAAAACACTCTTCACCATGGTGTGACAGAAAGGGAGAGAGGACAGTTATAAACCATGGAGCTGACACGATCTAAGAGTTTCCAAAGTGTCATAAAGCATACCACAAACTAGGAAATCCAATTATTCACCTAATTTCATGGCAGGCTTTCAAGCTTCTCATGGAAACTCTTAAACACCTTTCTTTGAAAATTCAGAATTGGACACTGGAGAATTCATTCACCAGAGATGGTGCTAAAAGCTGGCAGAGTCCTTTGCAAAATGGTAGCTACCACAAATTTTGGGTATAAGCATTTCAATCGATGAAAATGTGTCACAGACTAGGGCAGAGTCTTCAAGGTTACTTCAAGCAGGTATGAAAATTGGAACAACAACATCAGAAAGCACTAATAACAGATCCAGAGCCAGAAGCAGCAAAATCATTGCGTCTTCTTGTTGACAGTGTTTTGATTTTACATCATCAATAACAACTCAATCCCAATTTTTCAGACTACTTTTAAACTATAGGAAAAATCTCCCACCAGCACATTCTTGGCTCTTTCTTCACAAATGAGATTACCTAGCCGAACAAAAGGAGTAAACACTCAGGTTCCTTGAGTACTATTTGGTACCACAGACATTAATTATAATCCATATAATCCATAACAGCTATTATAAGAAAAAAGCCAGGATTAAGACCAAAGGCTAATTATAAAAAATAAGACAAATTCCAAGTTAAAGCTGTGAGTTATTGTTTTCAAATAGTTTATTTGAAACTAAGCACATAGTTTGTGCTCAGCTGGTGCAAAAATCAAGGTAACATACTCCAAGTCAAAACAATAAATCTAGGCATATTCACACTGAAAATCCTCAGCATCAAGAACATAACTGGCCAGTTCCCAGGCAACTTGCAGCTACAACAAGAACCTAGCACAAACTTTTTCCAGAGGTTTGCTTCTCAGCTTGCCTTTTTTTTTTGAGGGGTGCATGACAGGGAGTGGTTACATGTTTTAATACAATTTAGGTTTAATTAAGATGCTCCATGCTTCTTCCTCATAAGAAGTTTCTTATTGTGGGACTCACTCAAGTCACTTTGTGAGTAACTTGCAGGATTGTGGTGACAGTCAGTTACCATTTCCTAAATCACAGTGTCACTTCCATGTTACACATGTTTTCAGTGACTGTGGGAGTAAGAGACTGAAGCAAAAAGGGGTTTTGGAAAGCATGGGTAAGTGCATGCTTTCCAACAACATTCAACAATAATCTCAACACCCAGTCAGCAAATATGATGAAACACTGCAGACTGCTAGAAATGGCACTAGAAGCTTTGACTTCAGTACCTGACTCATGTGGTGCACAGAGATTCTATCTTGAGTCCTTTTATTGCAATTAAGCTTAGGACCTAAACTATTGCATTGCCATAACATGAATATCTTTAAATGGGAAGATGCTGCCAATACACCACTAAAAAGCAAGTTCTGGAGTAGTGGAATGGATCAAATTTTTATTTCTGACTACTACGTTTGTGGGGAGGAGGAAGTGAAGACACCTTCATTTGTAAGCAAAGACAACTTTCTAAATGTATAACTACAAAACAAAAGCATCTGAAGGTTTGTATTTTGAAAACAGCTTTCCAAATAACCTTTCTTCTTTAAAATGTGCTATTACTATAAGTAGATATACACAAGTATGTCTATTGCATGTATTTTTGCATGGGCAAATATATACATGTGAAAGCACACCTTTGACATGCATGCTTATTGCTAAATGCATGTTGGTGCTCTGCCAATATGAAATAGACACAGCAACAGGGAAAACATACAAAAGCTGTGAACTCCAATTCTACTCAATTTCCCATACCCACAAAAAACAAAACCTCAAACCAAAGAAGTGGCATAAGGTAGCACAATAGGGTGGAGCTCAGGTTAATCACAAGGACAACAGGCTTGCCTGTATATACCTTTTGACCCCACAATCATCCCTATTTATGCAGAGACACATAGAGTTATTCACCTTCCTGCCCAGAGGGAGCCAAGGCAGGAAACGAGGCTGCTGGGCAAATATCAGTGTGTTATTGGTGCTTTTGTAACATAAGTGTGCCTGCTTTGGGGGTATTTATGAATTAGGTGAGAAATTAGCATGAAACTGTGTGTGCATAAAACTGTCGCCTGCTGTTCTTAACCAAATATTGTCAAATTAGCAACAACCACACTTCCCAGTGAGCGCTGTATATTTAAATGCTTTAAAAAATCAAAGTTATTTTTGGATTTATATGAACCAAAAAAGGGGCTGGAGTTGTGTTTCTTCAAGGAGGAAATAAACTTTTTGCCCACATATTTGCTACCTCTGTCAAAAGTGGATGACTGGATTCTCATTTGAGTTTATAGAGACTAATTTTTAAAATAAAGCACCTTGAGAAGTTACACAAAAAACCTGAGGATTGAGTTTCCTTCTCTGAAAGACTAAAAGAAACTGAATGCATATATGGGAGTAGAAACGCCATCTCAGACATGCAAACACTCTCTGAAAATCACTGACCAGGTCAGGCATGCAACCTTAATGGAGAAAGCAGGTTTTAGTTTGAAGACCCCTGCAGCAGAAAGGGTTATAAAAAATAGAACACAGTGTTGTTTAGAAGATGGCTAGGAAGAAGAATAGAAGAAAAGAACTGTTCGACAATACATTGAATAAATTATTGCAACAGTTTAAGTTAAAACATTAATCCAGTCTTCTAGTAAGCAAAGGTATTAGCACAATTGGAGGCAGAACAGACTTGATGGTCCATTGGTCTCTTTCAGTACAGTAACTTGTGTTCTAGGATATTTGCCATAACACATAAAAGCCAAAAAAGCTGAAGAGAGTGGAATTAAACAAAGACGCAGAGCAGGTAAAATTCAGCCCACGTTAACCTGTCATTCCACAGGGTAGCCACATGGTTCAGGGCCACCAGCTCAGTCTTTTGGTTGGAACAGTAACAGGTGTACCTTCTGTACCTACCATGCATGAGAACCAACAGTAGTGCACACTATTTATTAATAGTCCTGTAACTCCTACAAAATTGAATACCATATATGAATATCAAAGAAGTCTGCAATTGGCAAAGGAGTTTTAATACACAGTTAATTTATATGTAGGTATTTTTGCTGGAAGCAATATATATTTAATTCTACAGTTTCATCCTAAATCAGAAAAGTTTGTTTCTTGTCTCTTACTTTGACCTTCAGTTTTAAATGATGCTTCAGAGTCACAAACAATTCAAGGACTTAAAGTTACTGCCTATTTAGTAACGAACTTTAATACAGTGATGCTGAATCACTGTAAGATTTATTCAAAATCTGTAAGATTTATTAAAAAAAATTGCAATCTGTGGATACAGTCCATTAAACAAGATTAACTTAACAAAATCTCTTAACAGCTAAAACCATAACCAAGCTTGATCAACCAACAGTAAAAACAGCAGTAATTTAAATTTACTAAACTGAAACCCCCAAACATCAGCCTGTGTAACATTTGCAAAATTAAGCAGTGAGGATTTCAGCACATTTGTTACAACTGGACACAATGAAGTTTTCATTGTGTAAGGTAAACTTGCATTTCAATATTTCATAATACAGAAACATTACTTGCATTATATACATAGTAGTGTACCTCCAACATCAAAACAGAAGTCTAGAAATATAACACGAAGATAAATCTCCTAAAATCTTAACTGCTTAAATCAGGTTCTTGCACAACCTCCTTATTAACATCTTAATTGATTTCAAGTTCTCCACCTGTATCCCAGCGAACAATTACTTACATAAGTAGTCTCTAATTACTGACATAAATACTCTCTACAGACTTTAGTGGGGTTACTTCTGAAAGTAACAGCTCACCAAAGTTCAAAATGTATAGGTCTTTCCTTAAAACATCTACAGAGAAATTTAAATTAAGAACTTGGAATTACCAACCTTACTTACTATTTTATGATTTTTCCCAATGTTATCTGTATCATAAAAACAGAGGGGCCATAAAATTTTAGAGAAAAGAAGCTATGAGCAATACAATCTCAAAAACAATAAGAAATCCAAGGAAAGAAGAAGAAGAAAAAAAACTAACTAAAAAAACCCCTTAACAGAATCTAGAATGACTGCCCAAAATAGCTCTCCCCCACCCCTAAAAAACACACTTCTACACACACAGATAATTACTGCTTACTGATTTTGGGGGAGGAGCTTATGCCCAGCAGTCACCCAACTAAGGGAAAAACCATATAAATACTCAAGGGTGACACTTGAAATCATAAGCTTCTGCTCACTCACCAGTGGCAGAAGAACTCCTCCATAGAGGAGGATTCACTCCTCTACCACTCTGCTTTGAAGCTCCACAACATTTTGGTATGTCATGACTTCATTTTATTCTCTTTGGTTTTGAAGGTACCTCTTTCAGGATACCTGTTTTCTGTTTGGGGAGGGAAGAGGGTTATTTTAAGGACCAGTGACAGCATCCTTACTGCCACTGGGGCTATTTTGTAAGGCTACAGGTAAAAACCTGGTTTCAAGCAAGACTTGGTGAGATTTTTGCTACTGATGCTGAAGGAGCCAGGACTTCACCCTTCATTTGCTATAGCATTACACAGAGGCAGTAAGATCATGGAAGTGTTTATGCATTTTCCCTGAAAACTTTTCTTCATTTCAGGAGTTTTGATATATAGAACTCCTGAACTCGCTTTAGAGATCTAGTTTAAGTAATCATTGTTTCTGAATACTGTTGTCTTGAATAGGATGTCATCCAATTAAATTTATTGTTTTCCTAAGAGTGAGATTACTGCCTCTAAGCTACACAAGACCTCTATAATTTTAAGTGATTGTAGTACTGATTTCCTTTTTCTTAAAGGATTTTTCACAACTGGTGAAAGCAGATGGAAGTAAGCACAAAATAATGTTACTTTTAACACCAATAATTTAAGAAAAATCATTTATTAATGCACAAGAAACAGAACTGAGCAGCTTTTCTTTACAACAAACTTCCTCTACCTTTTCTAACACAGAACAGATTTGGAAACATGCATTTACAAATATCTTTACTGCTGCTGTTTTGTCTGAACATTGTCCATGGTGGTGATGGATATTTTTCTGAGCGATATCAGAAACAATCCAGCATCAAGGGGCCACATTATCTACCATTCAATGTAAAGAGTCAAGGTAAGTTTACTATTTTTTCATTATAAACTAACACAATTATTCCTAGAGGGTCAATACATAAAATCTCTTTGTTTATACTATTAGTATTCAAATTTCACTAACAATTTAGGTTTATTAAAATAATTTGATCACTGCAGAAAGAAAGAATTTTCAGTGGCTCTGGAGTTGCCTCCTACTTACAAAGATGCACACCTGTCAGACAAATTTTTTACACAATAATCACTAAAGGCATATAGAGCAGAAACAAAGCAACAGCTCCACATCTCTGCTTCAGTAATGGGAGTAACACAACATGATTGTGTACATAATTATGTATGACATGCTAATTATCTTCAGATTTCTTGATTCAACACTGGTGTTTCTAGCAACAGACCTGTCACCTACAATATTCAGGAAGAACTTTTACATATTTTTTCATGTTAGCTGTATTTAAGACAGACCTTAGGTGTGAATTTAAATATATATATGATACAGATGGGCAAATGAAGATCAGTTTAAAGCCTAGAAAGGCAAAATAAAATTATATATAGTTGTAAAAATGTGCCATAAATTTCTACATAGATTTTTCATCTGTGATTTAAGCTTATGCTTTAATTATCAGACTAATCAGATAGCACTATAACAATTCTAGCTTTAGTATTAAAAAAAGTCTCTACATTGCTTAAATCAGTCTTATGGATATTGTTTGGATAGGCAATAGATCATTCCAACGCTATACATTGTGGCATCTTATTTCTGGTTACCCTTTCTGCCCTTGTAAGTCAAATGGGTGGCTATGCCTGGTGTTTGAAACTATTTGAGTTTTGTTTTATTTTTCCACGCTTAGGCCAAAGTATTTTTTAAAAACTTGAAATCAAAACTTCTGATCCACTGTTTCTTTTCAAAATTGTCATCACTAACATTAAGAGAACAGAATCTTCCTTGTGAACACCCCACCTTCCTTCCTGAGAACAGCATTGTTTTTTCCAGACATCATGAGGCTATTCAAAACGGCTTTCATTATAGCTGTATCCCGTCTGCTTTTAGTGGTAATGATCACACTTGGGCAGAAATGAGGGAATCAGAAAACAGCATTAACAAATAAGCTTCTCTTCACCAGAAAAAGGACAGGGGCAAATCTGGAGAGCAGAATTGTTGCTCAGGGCATTGCCTCCACATTACCTTCATTTAGGGAGGGTGGTTTCAGAACAGCTCTATAGACTGATCCTATGGACTGTCTGCTCATGAGCTGCACACATGGAGTTCAAAGAGAGTCTGGTCTCTCACCAACCAGCTCCAATCCACATGCTCCAAGAATCTCTGCAGTAACAACCAAGTGAAAGCAGCATGGCTGGGAACCTTACCCCCAGAAGTGTTCTTAGGGCTGTACCAAAATACTGTCACAGTTTCATCCATTGCCTTCAGCAGAAGGACTTCCTGGAATCCTAACAGCACTCCCAGATCAAATTTAGGTACATATTCATAAGCAGCTACTTTGAGGACTTACCAACTAGAATTCTCACTGATTTAAACACTTCATTTCCTCCCTCTCCCCTCATTAACTTTTCATAGTGTTTTTCCATGAATTCATTTAGAATAATTCACATATTTGTACTATTAAGTGAAGTACAATATTTACTTGGTTATCCTCTACCATAGTTCACTTACTTCTCTCCATAGCGGTTTTTCTTTCCCCCTGTATAGAAAACATTTGGGAAGGGGGGAACCAACAACAAATTAAGGAAGAATCAGGGCAGACAGGAAATCATGTAAAAGGGGGAAATGAATTGTCTTGAACTGAGTTTTCACTTTATATACTAACACAGAATCTCACGTGAGTGAGAAAACTCATATTTAGACTGAGAATGATTATATTAACATGTGAGAAGTATAAAATGCTCTGTTATTTAGGAATGGTAATAGAAGACTACATACTAGACCTCAAAAGCAGGAACAGCCTACAGTTTTACAGACATATGAGTCTAGTCATTCATAAGGGCTTAACAAATTTTCACTTGGTGAGCAAGCATCAAAATGGAGGACTACTATTCTTGAGTCTGGAAAACAAGCATCCTACAGAGAGTTTTTAGAAGAATTTAAAGAGGCAAGACTCACCAAGATCATCACTTCTAATCTGAGATGATCTTGGAAGAATAAAGCAGAAGCCTACAGAACCAAATCAATCCTGCTTTTGTCTAGTGATTTCTTTCACAGCAAGTAGCTCAAGTAGCAATGGCAAGCTTTTTATCATAGCTTACTTTTCCTATTTGATCACCAAACATTGACTTCTACAGATACAGTTACCAATAAATTTTCTTTTTGATTTGTACAGCTGTGTCAAAAACCAGCCTGAAACTGCGATTTCAGTCCAGACTCAAACTGCTGACTCAGGACAACATAAAACAGATGATACAATTTCTGCTGGCAACCAAAGCCTGTTAGAGCTTCACTTAATTTGGTGAAATTGTTTTAAAAATCTTTGTCTTGACAGCTCCCCAGAACATAATTTTTTAACCAGTAGCTCTTTGGCTTGAAATATTTGAAAAGTCCAAGTTAAAAATAATAATTAAACCAGGTCTGACTATTCAGTAATGTTTAAATAAGCCATCACTGTAGGTTATGATAAGTCTACATATCTAATTCAATACATATATGGGATTTGGCTGCATTAGCGAATGTAAACCAATTTTGCATTAAGGTATGTGCTGAGATATATAAAAGAGTAGCCAACCAATACTTTAATGTACTTGGTAAAAATTCTGCTTCATTAATGCATTCAACAGTCCTTTTCTCAGGGGAATAACCACTGTCTTTAGACAGCACAATTAAAATTACAATTTTAATCTAAAAGCAGCACAACTTTGAAACAACATTACTGACAAAAAAATCTCTTTAACAACACGAATGCTGACAAAGCCTTTAACATCTTCTGCAAAAAGCAGGACCCACCATTTTGTGAACCTAGGACTGATATAGTTGCATCTAAAATATGGTAAAAGCAATAAAGAGATGCATTCTGAAGCTAAAGTCTGATACAATTTGCCATAAAAAAAATAAGTCTGTGCATAAATCACAGATCTTGCTTGCTTTCTATGTGTGGGATTTTAACAGCTATCTTCCTTTTCATTGCCTTAAGAAGGATGAGATAGGAAGACGTGCAAAATAAGTTGATATGCATCTGTGCTGATTTTATGCATCAGCAGAAAAAAAAATGCACACTGCACTTGCTAGATAAGAACAATCTTCCTGTCAATACAGGAAGAGGGCAACCTTGCAGATCCAATAACAAATCAAAATCATAAGCATACCACTATTATTTTAAAAAATACAATATGTAGAAGATGAAGTTCCTTTTTCACCTCATTTTTCGTTTCAACAAGACTAGCCACAAATTGGAAAATGCAATTTATTATGTAAGAGACGCTGAACAGCCTTGGCATTGTTGAGTCACAAGTTCTCCACACCTTTATAGGTTTGGTCCATTTGCATATCAGCATAAATTCACCAATTAAAACTTTGCCAATTTCCCCCTAGCTCCCTTAGCTTGCTCCCCTGCCTTTAGAAGCTTGGGCCTGGGCAGTCTAAGTGTCCTTGAAGAGCAAGCCCAGAGAGGCACTGTTATGTCTATAGAGAACAGCAACTAACAGGCTATACAGTATACACACCATGCAATACAGAATGTGAAAAATATAAGGGTTAAAACCTAAGGCAAAATTATAAACTTTCATGTGTATATATATGTATGCAATACATCCACTGGTCTTTTTGTGATAGACTGAAAGAAAAAAATACAGCTGATGCAATTGTTGATCAATTATCAAACTTTTCCAAATAAGCACCCGATATAATATATTGCACTATAAAAAACAGGATCTGGGTTCTTCTTGCATCCTCCAGTTTTTATTTTTAAAATTACTTCTTAAATTAACATTCATCATAGATACGCCATTTTGTTCTGTAATGCTGCCAATTGTTGCAAACTACTGAAGTAGTCTCACAATATCCATGTTAATCTTGTATATAATGTTCAACAGATTAGCATTCTAATTCCAACACGAAGCTACAGGCTCCTCCAAAGCACACAGAAAACTAAGCAATGAGCTTGTTTGTTTATTCCTCTATTTGTGACATCTGGTTAAGTGGCTCCACCTGCTGTTTTGGTACCTAAGAAAATGAAGCAGTATTAAAAAAACAAAACTGTGCCACAATTCTGACAGCAGTAAAATGAATTATCAGTTGTGACCTTGCAATTGTGCGAAATTTTTATGACAGACAGAACTATTTCAGACAGTATTTGAAAATATAACATTCACATGCCTACAAAGGAACCAGAGCCATGGCCCACTTTTGAAAGTAAGGGCAGGGAAGAACAAAATTCTCACTGCTTAAATGTAGCACTAAGTAGTTTCAGAAGAGCTGCTACACCTGCACAGACAGCTTTCTGTGGTCTCATTCATCAAGTCTGGTGACCTCCTAAACGTGTTACCTGGCTGGGCTTTTTAGCCTTATTTAATAGTCTGCACCTACTTGCACAGCATTTTTTAAGCTCTCTGATGACCCTGAATGTATTGAAGCAAAAAACAAATTTCTAGAGGCCTTGTATCTCACATTTTCAACAAATGTGCACTTGTTACTTGTAACAGCTCTGAAACATTTTTATTCTGAATGTCTGCTTCTCAGTGACCAACACAGCAGCTAAAACTTTACTTCTAGGAGGTTCAAGTTAAGTTAACCTTTCATGCATCTTACCACTGTGCTACATTGCCTGCAAGTAAGTGGTGGATGCCCTGGTTGATGTGGTTTCCTCTCTCTCACAGGTGTGCAGGTAAGAGGGGAACAAGGACCCCCTGGTCCCCCAGGCCCCGCTGGACCAAGAGGACAACCAGGTCCTGCAGGAAAGCCAGGGTTTGGAAGTCCAGGTCCCCAAGGCCCCCCTGGTCCCCCAGGACCACCTGGATTCTCTGCAGTCGGAAAGCCAGGCGTGCCAGGTCTACCAGGAAAGCCAGGAGGAAGAGGACTAATTGGTGAGAAAGGAGAACCTGGACCTGTTGGACTCCCAGGAGCAAGAGGACCACAAGGGCCCCCCGGCACTCCCGGCCCTGCAGGACTGTCTGTCCCTGGCAAGCCAGGACCACAAGGCCCTCCAGGAGCTCAGGGGCCAAGGGGCCCCCCTGGTGAGAAGGGAGAGCCAGGTATCCCTGGTATAAATGGGCAGAAGGGAGAAAATGGATTTGGCATTCCAGGCCGCCCGGGTGGCAGGGGTCTTCCAGGCCCACAGGGACCCCGGGGGCCCCCTGGTCCTACTGGGGTAGGGAAGCCCGGTGAGAATGGTCTTCCAGGTCAACCAGGGCTGAAAGGTGACCGAGGTTTTCCAGGTGCACCTGGAGCAGCTGGTCTCCCAGGTCCCCAGGGTCTCCCAGGTGAACCTGGAGAAGTTGGCATTGGCAAGCCTGGGCCAATGGGACCACCAGGAGCAGCAGGCATCCCTGGAGCCAAGGGACACCCTGGACCTGCAGGGTTGCCTGGATCCCCCGGTCTGCCAGGTTTTGGAAAGCCAGGACTGCCGGGGATGAAGGGACATAGAGGGCCTGAAGGTCCTCCTGGCCTTCCAGGACCTAAAGGAGACCAAGGTCCAGCTGGTGTGCCAGGAGAACCAGGGCCAGTTGGGCCACCAGGGAACATGGGTCCTCACGGACTCAAAGGTTTGCCTGGTGAGAATGGCCTACCCGGGCCCAAAGGTGACATGGGCCCTGCAGGCCACCCAGGATTTCCAGGGGCCAAGGGGGAACGAGGCCTACCAGGATTAGAGGGAAAACCGGGATACCCAGGTGAGCAGGGTCTTGCTGGTCCTAAGGGACACCCAGGTCTCCCAGGTCCAAAAGGTGACACGGGCCCTGCTGGGCTACCTGGATTGCCTGGTCCAATGGGTCCACAAGGAGCCAAGGGAGTGCCAGGGATCAACGGTGAGCCAGGCCCCAGAGGGCCTTCAGGAATACCCGGGATCAGAGGCCCCATTGGTCCCCCTGGCCTGCCAGGAGCCCCTGGAGCGAAGGGTGAGCCAGGAGCACCAGGACTGCCAGGCCCAGCAGGCATTTCCACAAAAGGCTTAAGTGGACCCATGGGACCGCCCGGACCCCCTGGGCCTAAAGGCAGCAACGGTGAGCCTGGCTTGCCAGGCCCCCCGGGTCCTCCTGGTCCCCCAGGCCAAGCTGTAATCCCACAGATGCCTGAAGGCTATGTTAAAGCGGGAGAGTCTCGAGAGCTATCAGGAATATCTTTCATAAAAGGAGGAGTAAATCAAGCTCTGACAGGGATGCCAGTGTCTGCTTTCAGTGCCATCCTCTCAAAAGCCTACCCTGCGGCAACAGTCCCCATCAAATTTGATAAAATCTTGTATAACAGGCAGCAACACTATGATCCTAGAACAGGAATCTTCACCTGCAGGACCCCTGGACTGTACTATTTCTCTTACCACGTACATGCAAAAGGAACAAACGTGTGGGTTGCACTCTACAAAAATGGTTCCCCACTCATGTACACCTATGATGAGTACAAGAAAGGATACCTTGACCAGGCTTCTGGCAGTGCTGTCATTGATCTCATGGAGAATGACCAAGTATGGCTCCAACTGCCCAACTCAGAATCTAATGGTCTCTACTCCTCTGACTATGTTCACTCTTCTTTCTCAGGTTTCCTGTTTGCTCATATCTAACATCCCACTTACCCTGTCCTGACACACTCTCCTTCAGATGATTTTAACCAGGTACTGATCTGATACATTAGCAGGTCATGCAACTTCAGTGTTGCAAGAGAAATGGAGGAGGGAACGAGAACGTGGATGAGAGTGGTTTAAACCTAGTAGAATAATATTGTATGTTTTTAGAGAATTGTCATAAAAAATTGTTTTGAATGATGATCAATTGTCTGACTGAAAGCAACATTAAAATTTTATGGATTAATATAATGCACCAGTCTCTCTCCTTTTTTCTTTTTCTTTTAAAAGGAAGAACAGAATTTCTAACTATCACTTCTCTTAAGACAATAAAAGATGCTAGATCATACTTGAGTTAACTGAAGGTATTTTATTCAAAGTAAATGGTCTCAAATACACCACAGTCACCACAACAGCTGAACAACATCTATGTCCAGCTTCATCTTTAAGCTATCAAACAGGAGCCCAGAATGACAACTCTAATATAGCGCATAGCACATCATTTTCATTTAGTGCCACTGTTCTTAATAATGAATAACTACATTGGAGAAAGGTAGATTTACAAATAATTGCATGTTACTGAAGATCTAAGTTTCACAATATGAAAAAGCAACCAGATTTTAAGACTCGAAATCCACTTAGTTTTCTTTAACACACATTGATGCAACAAACTAGTTTAACTCCTAAGCCTAGTTTAAATCTCCTAACATTCTGCAAAACTACAATATTCAGAGTACTATAAAATAACAGTGATCAAATCTAGACCTTAAAAATGTATCTTCACAAGCATGTAGACACTTCCAAAAACAGAACAGCTTTACCATCCCTAAACTGGAGACAATCCTTGCCTGGATTTTTCCTGAACACTTCATTCCTTTAAAGCACAATAGTGTGAGGAATATATTTTACTTATATGGTAAATTTATCACATGATGGCAGTAATTAGTCAGAAGACATAACCATATTTACTGTATCTGCATACAAACATGTCTCACAAACATTAGACATTTCATTCATCTATGGTACTATGAAAATATGGCATAAAGTTAGCTTTTGGATTATAAAACCATAACAGTTTGATCATGCGTTTCTTCCAATGACAGTTGGCATTCATGTGCTTCAAAAGTATCACATATATCAAAACCTTATGAACCCTTAAAACTATTATAGTTAGCTTTGTTTTTTTTTCAACAGAAACTTTTAATCACTTGCACTAAAAGTATGTAGGCCTAGGTTTAAAAAAATTGTTTTATTACCATTTCTTCTTGAAAGCAGAACTTGAGGCTTGTTATGTTGTGTACATTTGAAACCAGCAATTTCCTAAATATTTGATAATTCCCTGGGATTAATAAAAAGAAGCTAGAATACCTTTTGCTTGATGGTTGATTCATCATTAGAAAAACATTATTATATAATGTTTGGGAAACTGTAAAGACCTACCAAGAAAGTAACTTGAAGAATTAATTTTTCTCCTCTTATTAAGTGCTGCTGGATAAGGAAGCCTGTGGTTTAGGCTATACTTCAGTAAAATACATAACAAATACTTAAATAAAGAGTGTAACATGAGATCTATTTCTTTTAGCAGCCAAGTAGACATAGGCAAGCAAATTGGTGCTACTATTATAAACACTACACACAAATTTTGTATAGAAATAACACCAAGAACAGTACCACAGTTTATAAATAGCAACCATGCAATACTTTTCTTTCAAGCTGAAGCAAAACTCCAAATAGACTTGAGTCTGAACTGTCTATTCCCATTTTTCTAGCTTAACGTTTTAGGACAAATATTAATTACAGATGTCCTAAGAATAATCTCTTTTTTCCACTAAAACTGTTTTCCTGTGCAGTCACTCATGTTAGTTCAACAGCACTTTCCAGTATTTAAACATAGCATGTGCTGCTGCCCATTCACTCAACCAAACTCAAACTTTTGTTTCAGAAACAGAGAGACTGGGCATGGGAGCTGGAACACACAACTTGGTAGTTGTGAGGCTTCTGGTTAATTACTTTACATGTGAAATGTATGCCAAAGCATATGTTTAACACTGTTGGAGGTGCTTGGTGCTCAGCAGTACCTTACTGCCCTGTGATTCCAATTAACTAAAGAGAACCTGGGCCCATGCAGCATTCTTAAAAACATAGTTCACTAACCCTTATCATCCAACCACTTAAATTAGGTTTTGTCCTTTAATGTCTCTGTTCCTCAAATATGCAGCACTTCAAATAAGTCTACAGCTTGGTACTTCACACCTGCTTTTTTAAGTCTTTCCATAATTGCTGAGATGTTAAGTCATGAAGAGAGCAACTCTTAAAACTGAAAGCTAGAGAAGATACAGCAAATTGTGCTGCAAGCAGAACTTGTGCTTTTATTTTAGCTTTGGATTCTCAATTTAAAGGGCACCTTGAGAATGTCTCTAAGATTTGTAAGTTTGTTTTAGTATTTTCTCCACATGAAGGTCAGCAATCTGCCTAAAGATAAAGCCCTTCCAAAAACCCCACCTCTTCTGGATCATGGATGTTAGAGGAAAGAAAATCCAACATAAGATTCAAATGAAAACTTAAGAGCCTGTAGTAGTACAAAATTCACTTCTAAAGAAGTACTAACATATTTGAAGCCTTAAGTGGTCAAAAACATGAAGCCAATCAATCCCTTCTGTATTTAGCTGGAAAGGCCAGCAAAGAAGTGTAACAAATTTATTTGCTTCTAACTTTGTTGCAGTTTTCACAATTAAGACAAATAAAGATATTTCATCATTGCTACATCAACATTAGGAATTACTAATATTTTGCAGAATTTTTGGAAGATTCTTTCTTTTTTGTCAGAAAAGCATCTTTGCTTTTTGTTTCTTATATCTGAAGTTGCATATAAAAGATAAAGCACACATATCAGAGACATCTAGATTCATTATCTTCTGCCACAACAATAAACTTGCAATCAAAAACTTGTGTATCCCTCCAAGCCTTGATATGGTCAATTTATGAAGTCTACTGCCAAATTAGCAGAATTTTTTACTTCCAAAATGAAATATAATCTTATGAACTGATTGAAAATATTACAAATATATAATTTTAACTATATAGCCACGGATTCTATAGTTTTCAGAAGTGCCAGAAAAATTACAGGGACAGACAACTACTCAGGAAAGAGACAGCAGCCTTTAAGATATTTTTAAAAATTGTGCTTTAAGATGTTATATTTGGCAACATTTGCCTAGAAAAAAACTATTGATTTTTTCTGTCAAAAAATCATCAAATCTGAATTTTTTCACAAGGTAATAATTATAGACTACTTCAAGCTCTCATTAGTTCTCTGAAGAGCAAACTTTGCTTCTATAATTTTTCTACACATTTTAATAGTGTAAAATGCATTGCCCCATGACGTTTCTTTTAAAATTGCTCTTTACTAATATCTATAGAACATGCACCAAATCCAACAATCAAGGTAATTTTCATCATCTTACAGTCGCAAAATATTCTGGTAATAAGTTAAAGATTTACAAAATGGATTCCCAAATAATGTAATGCTCAACTTGGATATCACTTGTACAAGGCACTGTGCAGATACTACTAGGTAAGAACTGACCATATTGCAAATATCTGTGTTCATTGATATCTGACACCATGTTTTTTTGATAGTATTATTTCATAGATCCTCCTTTCCTGTTTTGTTTTGGTTTGTTTTGTTTTGTTTTTGAGTTCTTTTTCACAACCGAATGTCTATAATAACACAAGACTATTTTGGAACCCCTTACTTTCCTTTTGCAAGCCTCAGTTCTTCACTTCTTTACAGTACAAGAGTGGGTTAATACCCTTCATCAAGCTAAGTCAGCACAATCATGCCTATCTGAAAGAGCCATCCAAAAAAAAAAATCATAGGACAATTATCTAAGGCAATTACCATAGCTAAGACAATGAAAAGCAAAATCCATCAGACACCTGATTATGATCAAAAAAATCATGTGAAAAAGAGAAAGGACACAGAGAAACAAGGGCATACTGACAACAAACCAAAGTGAACTGCAAACACTTAGTGGATTTCAAAAAATAAAGTGGTCAGTCGTTCTGCTCTGCCACTGACAATGGCACTGCTAGGACGGCATTTCGAGTTGGGAACTTTGCGTCCCCTCAAGTGATCACTTAATAAGTTTGCTTTTGAAATTTTACCTTGACTAACTGTTAATGAGCACTGCTTTTCTCTGAAGGGTTAAACCCTCTACAAGACACTGAGTTAAGTGAAAAGCCTGTGGTTTTCAGGCCAGGTTCTGGGCTAAAGACGGGGGGGCTTCCTGGTCTGTTGATATTGGAGCCAGGTTTAGGAGTTTCCTCAGAAAGTTATGTTAGATGTGAAACTGAGAAAAAGAAAATCTCTTCAGCAGAAGCTTGTGATAAAAGATTAGTATCATTATTCTTATTTCTCAAAGGGACCTAAAGCAAAAAGAGATGCTCCATGGGAATATCACTAGCAAGTGATATAGGAAGAAATTATCTCTGGTTCTTCTAACTCCCTCCTCAGTGCTTTAGCTACTGGACCATATTATGAAATGGAAAATAAAAACACTATGAAGCCTTTCAAAGTCATACATGACAGAGTGTACCACTTTCCTGTATTACAATACTTAATTAGTGTATACAATCTATATTGTTTCACTTCTGATATTACAGCACTTTAACCAACAAAACTTGTGCCTATCAGTTACTACACTTTCCTGCATTTTTAATGCTCTTACGCATATGCCTCTGACAGGAGCTAAAAAGGATTAAGTCATATCACACATCTTGTTTACAGATTCCAGATTTACATATAAAAATAGGTACCAGATAAATAGGTACAAGCATAAATGTTAACATGTACACACAAGCAGACACTCATACATAAATAAACCCCAGCAATTATTTGTATGACTTCAAAGTTTAACTTTTTTTGGACCTCATTAATTTCAAAAGAACACTTTTAAAAATAATTAGTTTTGCTGCATGATCCACACCTTTTAAAACAAAGAGCTGTCATGATTTGAAAAAAGAATTAACAAGAATTCTAAAAAAATAGTTAGTTTATTAGGGTTGATTTTATGTCAGCAGAAAACAAATTTATGTCATGTACCAATTGGTTTCTAGAGGAATTTATAACTACCAATCACACTCTAAGTTCCAATGGAAACACAGTAACAACAACAAACAAAGCACTTTGAGAATATCTTGCTGTCTTTTACAGTTTGTATCCTGAAATCAATTTCTATTTTTGTTTGAAATCTGAGACAATTTTTTAAATTACATTTGAAAGGAATACAGCAAGTAGGATAGCTCAGGTGAGCAAAAAGTAAGTTTTAAGAAGGTCCAAGCTACACCTGTCTAACGAATGTTGCATCAACCAAGGTAATACTAGCAGTAGTTCAGAATTCAGAATTGAGCTGCATATAATCGTTTTACAAGAAATACAGTCAAAAATATTTTTTTATTACCACACACAACGGTTAGCCATTATCAACTTACTATTTTATATGTCTAATAGTAACTCTGAAGTTCTGTCTGTGAAGGAAGGAAAATAATTTCTAGCTGAAGGGTAGCTAAGAAGTTTTCCAATTCTAATTTATATTACAGTACTATAAGGTTGGTATTGGGTGGAGAAACACTCTCATTAAAAAAAAGTTCTCTGTAATTGTTAGGAAGTTAAAAATCTCCTCTCTATTGTGTCAATACTACATGAGGAATTTTAATCAAAACTAGAGTGATAAAAAAAATCATCAAATATTAGTTAGTATTTGAATTTTTTTCCCCAATGGATTTCTGATTTTACATATGATTACAAGATCACAAGGAATAGATTCAAAATACAGTTCAAGGAAGTCCACATTACCATACCAATCATGACAAGAAACAATTTTTCTCCTAAATTGAGTGAAACATTACTAAAGATGTCAAAACAGTTTCAGGTAAATGAAACAAAAATAGTAATGATAAAGATGTTCTATTGCAGGAAAAACATGTGTTTATTAAACAACTATTTATAAACTTGAAAAGAGCTGTGTTGAGTAGCCTACAGTGTGCTTGCAAACATATCTGCTCTGGCAAGCACATGTAGTATTTTCAGGTATTGTAGTGACTCTCCAGTGAACCTACTTACCTTTAAAAGCTGATATTTTATAATTATGTTGGATAGCAGCCACCATGTCCTTCCAGAAGTCATATTTTTTCTGACCATCATGCTGTAAGTGTCAAGAGGAACCTAGTCATTATATCAAGTATCAACTATTACAAGCTTTCATATTTAAACACTGAGAGCAATGCCACGGATAAACTAAACTCCATGAAGTAAAGTAGTCTTAAAACAGCAGGATTCAGGACATCAGGGCTCAGTATTACCCAGCTTAACTTTGGGTAACCACAAACATGTCCCTCTTAGTGAGGGTTATGGTGGAGGGGAGGAAGGGAAAAGGATAAACGATTCATATTTGTGAGGAATTCTACAATGTTACAGCAAAATGGGGCATCAGATAGAACGGCAACTTGCAGAATGAGCAATCCCACTGACATTTGGGAAAAAGAAGTGCCTAGGGCTGTAGATACCAAACTTAATTAGCATGCTGACATTACCTACAGCCTGGCACTCATATCACCTTCCACCCTAAGAACTGGAAAATCCCTTTGTTATAATTTAGAAGTAATGCCCTTCTGCCAACAACCCTACCCCAAACACTGTATGAAATACTCATCCAGAAGCCCGGCTGAGCAGCACTTCATTGCATTGTACTCTGAAGACTGTCAGACCCCAGCTCTGGCAGAAGGGCAGGGGAAGGTGATCTGTGCTTGTGAACAGCCTCTGACCATTCCCAGAAAGCTTCCCAGGCACAGCAGAGCTCCAGTTGACCTCAGCTGCCCCTTCAGCATCTCACACAGGAGAGGAAATGTTTCTCAACCAGATGAGCCCCACAGTACTCTCAAACTCCACAAATTTTAGTAATGATGAACGAAACAGATGGAACTATGCAGCCAGCCAGTATTACAGAGCAGAGGATTAGCTACAGAGCCTGCAAGAGGTGCTCAGTTACACAGTAACCTGGCAGCAGTAAAGCAGGTGGTATCGTCTTTGAGTGGATGTGTCATGGAAAGTATTTCTGTACTGCTGTTAAAGGCTTTCCACATCTACATTAGGATAAACTTCAAGGGAACTGCTAGCAGGTTTCAGGGCACTGCTGCCCTCTGTGTATTGATGCCTCCACTGATACCTGAATAATGACTCATTTTGTAAGCATAAAGCGCTTTGTAGAGAGGGAAACATTCTGAAACTGTTAAAAAACCCAAACCCTTAACACTGCCAAACAAGAACCAAAAACATGTAGTTTATATATACTGAAGTAAACTGCTATTTCAGGCCAAATCTGCCATGGAGGCTTCCAGAGGAACAGTCCGCCTTTACTCTCACAATCAGCAAGTCACACAAACAAGGTCTTTTGTGCACAACTGACAAGCACTACGGCAGTCTGCTTATCCTCCATCAGCTCTACAGGTTAAGAGCAGGAAAGATACAGTGGCTTTCAGACATTTTTTTAATCCATTCCTACATCCAACTGCTACAGAAATACATAAAAGAACTAATAAAGAGAAAAGGTTTCATAGGTCTTGGCTGTTAAACAAGGTTGTTTATGCAAAGCCACGGACAGGAGATACTGGGGACCATTTGTCTACTGGCAATGAAAGTAGCCTATTCTAGCATTAATCTTAAGACACATGGGCTCAACAGCCTGCTTCCCTTATACCCCATGTGGCTGTTACTCCTTAGTTTGGTGTTCTGAGGGTTTTTGTTTGTTTATGTGTGTGTGTTTTTCTATTTTTTTCTTTTTTCTCTTAAAAAAAAATCAGTGCACTGAACCAATAGTTCCTCAGAGTGCTATTTTGAGGACAGATAGATACTAGTTTAAAACTGGGTACACTTCCTTCAAAACATTTGAACTCAGAGGAGACTAAAATAACTGTCAAACTAATTCCTTGCAAATCATCAGTTACTGCATACAAGATATAAAGGAAAACTGACAGACTCCCAAAAAGCAGAGAGAAAACCGTCTACATGCCCTTGCAGCCACCATGATTTTGCTGTGATTTCAAAATGTGATTTCATCAGCTGAACTATCAAGACAAAGCAGTATTTTTTTTAGCTCTTCAGTGTGAAAACATCAAGCAACTCCCATGTTTTGTCTGAAAATACATAAGAGTTTTGGGTCGAAACACAGCAAAACCAGACACATTTTTAACAGGGCAGGGTAGTTCACCATCCAACTCATGTCTAAATCCATTTTGAATCCAAACTTAGCTTTCTACTGGAAGCATATTGGAGAACTGCTTTCTTGAACCTAGAATGTTTTCTGGAAATGATAAGAAAATAGCACTTGCTAAGCAAGCTCAGAGAACAGGACACAAGGCTATGATGGTTTCTAATCCTTAGCATGCAGCATTTTGCAGGCATGGGTTCTGGGCTGGAGAGGCTGACCACTTCCTGCCTTTTATCTTTCTCAAGTGGCTGATGCTAACCCTCCAGGGAATTACTGTAGCCCTCCTGTTGAAACTGGGCTGACATCCAGTAAAATACTTGAGAACTGCTAAGGGATAAAGACAGTGCATGACCCACTTCTGGTAGCTCTCCAGAGAAATGGCACAGGTTTAATTCCCTCTGGCTGAATATGGCACTGCTCCAGGGTCAGTGCTCCAGTCTGTGAACTAGTAACGCTTTGTGAAAGCCTATTACACACATGCTATGACGTGCTTTCTCTCTCAGTAAGAGGTGATTTGTGCTGAGTCTACATTAAATATAAAATAAATACAATACAGGTGTTACAACTGTGACAGGTTTCTAAGCTGTCAACAGATTAGGGGAAGGAGATTAATCAGGCAGAAAAGTAAGTGTCTTATGGAGCACCTGTCCTCCATGCTTCCCTGATAAGCCAGTTTTAGCTAACTCTTCATGCAGCACTTGGACTTAGGCAGCAATCTAATCAGCATGCTATTTTGGAGTAAAGGCTAAAGCAGCAGCCACCTAATATCCAAAGAGACCCCAGATATCCATCTCACAGCTCTGACTTTCACTCTGCAGACAAGGTTAAGTATTGACAATTTTAAGGCCTGCAGCGCTTTGGTACCTCTAGGCAGCTTACATCAGTACTCTTTTGACACCAATATAGTTACTGTATGAGCAGAAGCTGCACACAAGTTAAAGATTCAAACCTTCTTTTTCACAACAAAACAATTATCATCAAACTTCAAAGGCAGAATTTAAGACATTCTATCTACCTAAAAAACACTGAAAAAGGTTCAAGCAATTGTATTTTCCACCTTGAGAATTCAAACTTACTGTTTAGCAGAGTGAAAAAAAGAAAGAGATACTATCCCAAAGGTGTATTTATATCTGTGTATACAGATCAATATATTTAGAGCAAAAACAAGCTTAAAAAAGGATGGAATATAGCTTTCCCATTAACAACTTGCAAATTAGCAAATCTTGTCATTCGGAAGACTTACACTATATTTATTTCAAGTATCATCAAGTATAATTGAAGGAGACTTTAAGAACTGTATTCTGCATATCACAGGATAAACTTGAGGAAACAGTGCATTTATATTAGTGTCCTAGTTATTTGTGCCCTCTGGTGGAAGTACTTTTATTTTGAACATGCAATGTAGCTCACAGGTATCTTCAGAGACAACTTTAATACAGTATGTCCAACAAGAAAAATTCCAAAGAAGAAAAAGGCCCTGATGCTGTTCAGTACACAATTTGTATGCTAATAATGCATATAAGAGGTGTGGTGGTAAATGAAAAAGATAATGCAATACTTAATTTTCAAGCAATCCAGTTCTTACCTGATCTAAGCTGTCCACAACCCTTGCACACAAGAGAGCTCCGGGCAGGTCAAAATAATTATCATACAAATAGTATTTAGCTGAAAAAATAATTTAAAAAATATACTTTAAAAAAACCTGTATTGTATGCTTTACTCACAAATAAAAAATACATTTAAATAATAACAACATAAGCTCCAATTTGGATTTTAGCGGTAATAAGCATTAACTGTTTCCCAATCTTTGTTAGCCTTTATTCCCACTTCTGATTCTCATAACTGGCAACTCAAAGTTGTTTATCTATATCAAGGCAGTGAGATTTTAATAAGACATTTTATGATTCTAAAAGTCCAGGTGAAAGAAAATGGGGAGAACCATGAGTTTTAAGAGTCAGGATGGTATCATTCAACTCTTCCAAAATATCTATTTCCCTAGCAGTGGAAACACAAGGAAAGCGTTTGAGAAGTTGTTTCAGAGACATTTGGACAGATCTCATACAGTCATGTCCTTTGCACACACATGCTGCAGCCAGCTCCTTGGCCCAAGCGGAAGCATGCTCAGGTTATTACATGAGTCCCCAAAACAGGACTGTATCAGGAGGGTCAAATGTCCCCCCAGACTAAAGTCACGTTCAATAACTCTCTTCTAGGAGACAAATGACTTAACCAATGATTTTTTTTCATGATCTTGTCTGTGCTTTTAGGTATATTAAAGAACAAGTCAGCAAAATGGGGATTAACATTCACAGAGACCAAGAGCATGTTTCAATGAGAAAGAAAGGCACATTGCCTATATGATCCAAGGAAACCTTTCTCTTCCTCCCTCTTGCAAAAGATTACCTGCCGTTTAGAATAAGCATGTCAGCCAAATCTCAAGGAAAGTGTCTCCATTACATAACAAAATGCACCTTAAGTGAAAACTTCCTGTGTGTTACTCATAACTGCCAAGATCAAAGTAAAACAGAGAGTAAACACAAAACAAATGCAGAATGCAAACCTAGCCGCAGTCCCTTCAAAGTGACTCCTATCTTAAAGCCAAGAAACTTCAACTGCAACGGGAGAAGTTTTGCTTCCAGACCCGCTCTGTTCTTTGCAGCTGCACCTAGACCTCCAGTAACGGCACTCATGGCAGTAAGTCAACAATTAAGAAAAATTTAAGATTTGCCAAATGTGTCCTAAATGAGATAGGATACCAGTCAGCAGGTAGTGAGGAGCTGTATTGTGCATCACTTGTTTCGTTTGGGTTCTGATACTCTGTCTCCTTACCATTACATAATTATTAGTAGTATTACTAACATATGTATTATCACAACATTTCATTTCATTTATAAATTGTTCCTATCTCAATCTGCAAGATTTACCATTCTTTCTCATTCTCCTGCCCACTGGTCCTGGGCAGGGAGGGAGTGAATGAGCAGCTATACAGTCCTTAGGTGCTGTCTCCAGTTAAATCACGATACTGGTAGTATTATTCTTCTTCATCAAGGGACAGTGTGCCCACCACTGTAACCAAAACATGCCTATAATGTCAGCTCATTTGTCTTACCATTGGTAATAATGGTAAATGTTTAAGGCAAAAATAAAATTAAATAAATTTAAGGTGAAGTCTGGTATCACAAGTTGAAAATACATAAAAATCAAGTCTTCCCAATACATTCACCTTTTCCAGTAATTCTCTGCTCAAGTATTTTTACAAATTTGTGGTCAGAACTAGCAGTATGAGGCACTGAAGGGACCAGAGCAATTTCAAAGAAGAGGACATGTTAAAGTATAGCTACCTGTGCGTGAAACCATTCCACTGACTGTATTAAAATGCTTCCACTCCCTCCTTCCATAGATCTCCAGGATCTCTTCAAATGTCATGTTCTTTGTGCCATGGCTTGCCCTATTCAATGCATTAAGTTGTTTATAAACAAAACAAAACCAAAAAGGGTTGAAAACATCAAAATTACTACTTGTGCAAAGTAACACACCACAACTGAATACTGCAGTGCACGCAAGTTGATCAAAACTGACTCTCTTTATAGCTTAGAAGTTTCCCAGGACCCAAGCTTTTATCATATACATTCCAGTCGTCGATAAAAGCCTTACTACACAAAGGTTTGGTTGGCTGGGGGCACAGCTACTGTGCCTCACCTGCTAACACAATCACTCTGTATTGCTCGAATGTTTTCAATTGTGTGAGGACACTCACTATACTTGAGCTATCAATATACACTGCACAATAAAGCACAGTGCAGAAAGCCTATACATCATTCTGAAGCCTGGTAACATTCACAGAATGCAGGGCAGAACTATGGAAAAGCACTAGTTTGAGCCCTGCAAGCAGCTCTTTAATACATAAGTACACATAAGCCTTTTTAGGCATTAAAAATTAACTAGCTAGACCATCAAACTGGGTCCCATTTTGAAGCAAATGCAGGCAATGCCAGGAGAAGGAACCCTGTACCACTCTTCCCTTTAATGAGGTATACCTTTTAATCTTGAACTCTGCACTTAGTACTCCAAAATTCATGCTATTAAATGAATTTTGGGATATACAGCAATGACTCAAAAGGATTTCTTTCTTCTTTTAATGAGATCTGATTTTCCCTAGCGTGTTCAAGCTCCTTTTCCCACATGATATTAGAAAAAAAAAAGAAGAAGAGTCTGTGATGCATACTATATTACACAGATTTTCATTCTGGAACAAAATTAGAGAGAAGTGGGACCAGGATTTATATACTTTACATATATTTACTTTTCAGATTTTCGATTCAAAATAGCTGTTTTCTATATTTAAAAATGAACAAAAAAGAGAGAAAGATGAACTAAGGAAGTACTGAAATGATGACTGAAAGCAAAATACAGCTTTTAAAAGGAAACCTTCCAGAATGCTGAAAGTGAATGTATCAGTTTCTGTGTTTATCTGTATTTAAATTATATGTTGTAAGCTTGCAGAATTTTGAATGTATATGTGCCAATATGGTACAAAGATAATAGTCATTCTGGTCATTAGCATTAATTAGCGGCACTGCATCCCAAGCCAGGTTACTCACAATCCAAGGAAAAACCCTACTGTGGATTTTAGCAGAACTGGACAAAGATTACATTGGTAGCCACCAAAAAAATGAATTCAGTGTGCCCATGGAGTCTCAGAGGTTTATTAAAAATGAGATATTATTTACTACCAGCTAACATGAAACATTACCAAAAGACTCCATCTGCAACATTAAGAGAAACTGACCATCACATTACCAAAGAGTATTTAAACTTTTACATCTATCTAATAAATGAATGCATGCTGAAATTAGTATTTTAAATATTTATAAAATTGATAGATGGCATTTAGAAAGGCGACAAAATTTTAGTGTATTTAACAATTTATATTTAACAGTATAGACTTATTGTCTTAATGTTACCTTAAAACTGTTCCATCCTCTGCAAGTTTCAGGAAGTTTCCTTCTTCAATGTCCAACACCAAGCCTTTGCAACTAAGAATAATTTCATTTTAAGGAAGAAACAAACAATTAATGCTTTCAGAAGAACATCTTATCTATCAGTGATATGCAGTTACAGAAGCTGTGATGTTTCTGTAGTTATGATGCTACACAAAACCAAACCACTCACAACCCTTCAAACACTTTCATGTTTTAACAAGGCTCTATATAAGCAAATACATATTATTACAGGAGGACTGGATTTTCCTTACATACCAAAACCCTACTAAATAAATCCAGTTCCACACCCAGTAAATT
The DNA here is from genome assembly GCA_013398175.1 of Climacteris rufus. Taxonomy (NCBI): domain Eukaryota; kingdom Metazoa; phylum Chordata; class Aves; order Passeriformes; family Climacteridae; genus Climacteris; species Climacteris rufus. The sequence goes on from VZRZ01003594.1 coordinate 1,660,175, forward strand.
CAGTGATTACAGTAAATTCACATAGATTGGTTGAAGGATCAAGGTCCAAACATATACAACAAATAAATGTGATCTTTCAGCCACTTCTATTAAAAAAACTCCTCTTATTATTACTGATAACACCAGTTACTACAGAAAAGTGAGGTAGAACATCTCTCTAAATGAAGCAACTGAATAACCAAACAACACAGGAAGCAGAAGCACTGCCATGTCAGCCAGCACTAACAAGGGGAAGGGTTGACTGCATAGGAGACACTCAGCTAGAGTTTCCAATTTTCCCAAATAAATCTGTACCTTCCAGATAATTGAATCTACATATGCTTAGGTTTTTTAAAAAATTAATTCAGAGTTCAGTGGTTAGAATACAAATGAATAAATGAAACTGAAGAACTGACAACACCTTCATCCTCTATAAGGCACCCAAAGGACAGAATATATATCATAAAGGCAGTAATCAGGTCCCCAACCTTTCATGAATTAGTCCTGAGCAAGTAGCAATGACACATGGAGTACCATGGGCTTGCAGGTCCACGTTAATGAACCTCCTTCAATAAGACATGGAACCCAAGATAACTAAATCTTAACAAAGGATTTCTTGCATCAGAGGCCTCAGAATAAGAGAAATAGATACACTGCTTGTCTCATGGAAGATGAAATCAACCTAACTGGAAACTGTCCAGTCAAATATTGAATTGTAAAAACCACTACACAAGAATACACACATTATTAAAAAAAAAAAAAAATCCATGTGTTTCTCCTAAAAGTATGTACTGATTACCTGGCCTTCAAGTACCCACTCCCATGGCCTAGATAATAACCTATTAAAGTTGAAAGATCAAGATTCAAGTTCAAATTCCTGCTCAGAAACCACTGAGTTCAGAGCAGGAACTTGCACTTCAGTCTCTGGCATCACAGCTTTGCACCTGATGTGCCACACAAGGGCTACCTCCTGGCACACCACCTTTCCCTGGTTTCTCAGAAGGCTCTTGGATTTATTCTCCCTTACACAAACTGAACATCTCTCAAGATAAAAATGACTAAAATCTCATGGTTACTAGATTTACCAGTTGAACAGAATATAGAAGACAAAGAAGATACATAAAGTAAGAGAGTAAGTCAGATTACAAGGCTTGTGTCCAGATAACTGGAAGCACACACAAAGCAAGCTTGGATGCTCAGTTCTCTCTTCAAAATACCACGTCAGAAGAATCTCATAACAACTACTTGTTAGAACAGGTATTTAAAACTGTAATTTTGGATTTATCCCTTAGGCTTGGCAATCATAACAGCAACTGCCTAGTAAATGAAGCTGTTTTCCAAGCTTTGTAAAAGTTACAGCATAAAGGAAACAATAAAGTTTCTGCCATTTTCAACGTACTCACCAGAAGTCTAAGTTGTCTGGAGCTAGAATCAGCAGGTCTTCGTCATAGCCCTTCTCCGTTACCAGATACTGGGCAAAACTCTCATATATTAACTACAAATTTAAAAAATATATGCATTCATTATAATGATTAAGTGAGATCAAATATACTGCTTCCTTGGAAAGCAGCAAGATGTGAGTGTTAGTGCCTCCCAAGCAAAATCAAACCAGGGAGCTGGGGACCCTGTCCCACTGCCTCCACTGGAAAATACTGACTGAGGTTATTTCTGTCATGGCTGGGAAACACACAAGAGTTCTGGTGCAATGTGTCCAGCACAACCAAGTTTACAGCATTCTACCTTATGGTCCCTGTGCTTCAAGACTGTTGGGAAACCAAGATGGTAAGTACTCTAAGACTAGTCACTATTTCCCCTTCCCCAGTGATTTTCAAAATTTTTAATTTTTTTTTTTTTTTAATTTTAAATGTCATGGTTATTGAGATTCAACAAGGAACATCCAAACCAATAAACATTTACCCTTAAGGGGCATTTTTGAAGTATTTGAAGGAATGTATTTTGAAGGAAATAGGCAACTACTAAATAAATGGTTATTTTTTCTAAGTTTAGATAGAACACTGTAAAGGCCTAGCATGACCATCAGCAATTTACTAATGTACTTGGAAAGTTGTATTAGAAGATCTACGGAGATGCTGCCACATCCTTACAGACCATCTAAAAATAGTAATTGCTCCCTTTTTCTCACGATTCTTTCATTAAAGCTGTTCCCTGGCCTTTTTTCTTTAATTACAACCGCTGCTCTTGAAATTAATACTAATAATGTCTGAGAAAGACAAGCATGAAAGCCAACACTGAAAGAGTAAGAAATAACTACATCTTCATCTGTTCCTGCCAGCCTTTTAAAGGCTTTTTTTATTTCCAGTACATCAAGAGGCATGCAATGGGCTTGCCTTGGTCTGCCTCTGACTCCTGTGAGAAGATGAAGAGTGAACCAAGTTTAGTAAAAGTTTTTGGGTTTTTTTTCTCTTTTGTTCATTGGTTGGTTATAGTCATCAATTGTCTAATGTTTGCCTTTATCACACAAAATTTTTATCAGGAAGGACATGCTTGTGCAATATGTGGTAAACGTAGGACAACAGAGAGAACATGGAAGGTAAGCCTAGTGTTACACAGTTTCAAGCTAGAAATTTAAGAGCTCATATATTTTATTGATACTGTTGGGTAAAGATATTGTACTGTAAAGATACTGATCTTTTGCAAGGAAGATGCCTCTCCAGTGAAGTTCACACTCAGCTAAAGGAAGCAATGCACTTTTTCAACACAAGAAGCACTGCACCATGCCTATTAATAAATGGGACGGCTCAAAAACACTTGTTTCTATACCAAATTGTGAAGTATCTTGCAATTAGCGTGGGAGTCCTGTGCAGTGCAAAAGGTACTGTAGGTGAACGGAGGTTAAAAAGGACGACAGTGAGAGCATTCGAGACACGAGATAGCTCCAGGACAGAGTCCTGACACCAACAAAGAAGAACGAGTCAATGCAAGATTACCAGGGAGTTAAGAAAAAAAAAAAAAAATAGTGCCAAGGGCGGGAATGCACAGCCCAGGACAGCAGTTCCTCTCCGAAAGGGACCATAAGGCTGTCAGAGGTGCGAGTGCGTCTAACCTCGGCGTGTTAGGACCAGAAAGTCCGCAAAGGTCGCCTGTCCAGAGTGCTGAGGACTCCTCACTCTGCAGCATCTCTGGCTTTGCCGGGGAGGCCGTACCTCAGCACCGCTACGGCCAGGAAAGAAGCACCATTTTCAAGGAGGAAGACATGGCTCTCCCCTTCGTTCGGGCAGAGGCCTGCTGAGGAAGCGCCCGGCGAGGGATGCGCTTGTGTTTCTGCTATCCTCCGCGGACATCCGAGACAGCCGCCCGGGGCTGCCGCGGCCGGAGGGGTCCGGGCCCCGCGCCCCGGGAGCCGGCTCTCTGCCTGCGGCT